>BQNB010003920.1:0-103668 GCA_026074375.1 Tanacetum coccineum | reverse complement strand
TAGTCTTGTTGATTCCTCCATACTGTATCTTTAACATGTGGTTCAAACATTGTCTTCAAATCTCCCTATAACAACAAATCCAAGTCTTCTACTGGTCTTGTTGACTCATATTTAGCTTTTATCAACTTGTACAAATCTTCCAAATCTTCCCTGCTAAAACTTTTAAGCATATGACTAAAGATTATGTACATTTGAGACTTTCCATAAGCTCTCATTATTTGATAATAGCTTTTCTTTCCTTCTTTGTGAATCTTTCAGCCAACAATGGTTGGAGGCTTAGTAGCTAAAGGTACAGCATCAATTGCAACCTCTTCTTCATCTGGAATGACTTACATTAGACTTTGAAGCTCTGTTGTGTCTCTATCCTCATCCACCTTCTGCTTCTTAGTACTATCTTGTTCCAACTCTTCTCTTGCTCTCTTTGAACTATCTTCCACCAAGTCTGTTCTGAAGTCAACAAATGTATTCACCCTCTTGAAAGCTCTGTTAAACATCTTCTAAATAGAATCAAAAGATTTGTTTTTCAAGTCTCTGGGCTTCTTTCCTTCCATATTTGTTGGGAATTTTGAATACTACTGCCAGTACTACTTTACTACTGCTGGTTCAAGATTGATATTGCTGCTAAAGACTGAAGAAATAGACTAAGTAGTTAGTACTGCTAGTTATATTAGTTAGTACTGCCAGTACAAATGTTAGTACTGTCAGTATAGTTAGTAATGTTAGTTAATAGTTAGTGTTGTTAGTATTATATAGTTAGTGCTGCTAAAGTGATATGCATGAGATATATTAGGAATAGATATGCATTATCATTATACGCATTTTGTAAGCCCATTAAGGTTTTCCTTAGTGTATAAAAGGAACCCTACGGCATAGTTAGAGATATATCAATTTTCATAGAAAACACATATCTCATAGTTAGTTAAATTGTAACCTTGGCAGAATATTTGCAATCAATATATTCAAGTTTAGTATTCATTGTTCTTTTTAGTATTGCAAGTTAGATTTCGCATAACTAGTAGAGTAGTATTTAGATAATGTTTACTTATTAGTGACGTTTGGATTTTCAGGTTAACTAGGCTTTAACAGCTTAGAAGATTGTTTATTTGGGACTTCACAAGATGGTTATCAGAGCTTGTAGACGAAAGATGGAACCTCTAAATAAGAAGGACTTCATCTGATCTAATCTCTTCTATAATACACAATGTCTGACGTGAAGAACCTGCAACACATAATAACCCAGTAGAATATCCTCAAATGGTTTGTCTACTGTATAAAACTTTCATATCCTCAGAACGGGTGAATATACTCTTTGGAGATGAGGATGGAGAGTATCTCACTAACACAGATTTAGTTTGTGGCCATTGATCTTGAACTGGTGATGGTACTACTACAAACTAACAACTGATGAAAAAGGTGTTGAAACTGAAGTACCTCCAAAGACTGCTCAAGAACTATTAGCAAGGCAAAGAGAAAGAAAAGCTAAAAGCATTATGCTTTTGGCAATTCTTGATGAATATCAGCTAAGGTTCCATGCAATAAAGGATGCAAAGACTTTGTGGGCTGCTATCAAGAGTAGATTTGGTGGCAATGTTGAATCTAAGAAGATGCAGAAGAATGTTTTGAAGCAACAATTTGAAAACTTTTTTGTATCTGACACAGAGGTAAGGGGCCTAGATAAGATATGATAGGTTTCAATAAACTTATCAGCTAATTTGAAGTTCCATGGTGCAACTATTTCTAATGAAGATGCATATCAGACAATTTTTATGAGCTCTACCTTTATCATGACAATGGTAGGGGCCTTGGAGTTATGAGAAAAAATGGTATAGATTGATTTGGATAATTGATGAATCTATACAATAACTAAAAGTGTTTGAGCTTGATATCAAAGGTTAATCTGGATTCTTCAAACTCCAGAACTGTGGATTTCTCTCTGCAATAAAGACACTAGATTGACGTTAATACTGCTAATGTGTTTCTACTGCATCAAGCATATTATCTTGGACAAAGCCTCTTATTATCATATCCTGATGATTCTACTGTTTATTTCTTTGCTAATAGTCCAAATAGTCACACTGGATGATGAAGACTAGAGCAGATTGATCTGATGATTTGGAAAAAATGGAGCCTTCAATGGCAAGTGTGACCATGCTCTTATAGGGTTAAGATGATTTTATAAGAAGACTGGAAGGAAAGTTAATCTTCAACGGCAAAGAAACTGTAGGTTTTGAATTATAAGAACTAGGTGAATGCTTTCACTATCATAGAAGTGGTTCATTTTGCAAGGGACTGTAGAGCACAAGAAATCAAGGGGAACATGATGGAGATGCAGGTATAGGACAGGGACTACACCAGACAAGACGATACCAGTAGAGACCTTCTTAATACATTGGGTATTCAGGAACAAATGCTTCTTTTGATTGTCCAAGCTGGACTGGGATTGACTGGAGTTATATAGCTAAGATGAACCAATGAGTTATGCTCTTATGGCCTACACTACAAACTCACAGGGTCTGAAAAGGGTACATATGTTCTAAAATATGTAAAACTATGAAAAAACTTCTCAAAAACAGTTTGAAACAAAGACAAACTCTTAAGACAAACTCTTAGTAAGGCTAATCTATAAATTGTAGCTTATCAATTAGGCCTAGAATCAGTAGTAACTCAAAATTCCCAACATACTTTTGCCTTCCAAGACTATTAAATTTGGAAAAGACGATACATGAACGTATATTACTCTAATAGTTACAAACCAAATAGTTTGTATCATAGACATATTAGTTTTTTTCCTTCAATAAATAATGAAGCATATTTACGTTTATTGTTGTTTGTTAATTTATTCACACACGTATCTTCTTAATGAATATTTTTTAAATAGTCGCGATTCCATGGGTCTACAAGCTATTTTATCTAATAAATCATAGTTTACGCGAGAGTACTTATGTTAAAGCATAAGTACTTGCATATCATTTGGTTTAAGACAGAGTACTTATGTTAAAACATTGTGACCTGAAATGTGGGAGGGGGTGGCTCACTTAGAGGCCGAGGTGTTATCCGAAAACATGACTAAAGGTTAGTAGCCACATTTTAAAATCAAGAATTAATACACTCATAGTCGGCATATCAGTAAGCAAGTGTTAGGAACACATTTTCATTAGACCGGGTGTATTTGGATTACTTAATTATGTCTATAGTTTTGTTATACTATCTCAAAATTTGGATTAAATGGTACATGTCGGTGCCAAATGCTATAATATGGTACATGCCGGTACCCATATTAAAAAGTTAATCGTTTTGACCTATTAACACAAACAAAAAAATTAAAGATTAAAGTTGAAAAAGAAAGACTTTAAAAAGTTAAAAGAAGACAATTATTTTTAAGTCGAAGTAAGTATAATAAAACACATTTCTATAAAAGTCTATGTACTTAATGCTCTAAGGTCTATGAACGACTTTCAAGAGGTATGTACAATATCTCACATGTTTTTACCGTATTTAAATTTCTACAAAATTAATAATCAAAATCTACTTTTACTTACATTTGGTATTGATTATTAGGTGATTGCGGAATGGACATTCGCTGCTCAATTGATTAACGCTCACGATTATTGCTATTCAAGCCCATCAAACTTGGAGATCAAATTTCATTTACGTTTTTTAATAAAATTCTTACAAACTCAATTGTGTGACGAATAATTCACATATTCTCTTATTATTTCTTTTCATATACGAATGGAACATGTTTACGATTTGTTTTTTTCTTACTTATTTCTTCTATCATCATATTATGAACATGATTACTTAATTACGTTATTTCATTGGACCTTAAAAAGCAAACGACAGAGAGGTTTCGATAGATGTACCGGAAAAATTCTTATAGATGCGGCTAATGACCCGGTAACGTCTATTATTGATTTTACTTATCCAAACATTTTGGATAACATAATTGATCTGTCATACTTCCAAGAAAAGGCCATTCTTGCTCTAACGAATGAAGGTGTGGACACTATAAATGATCATTTGTTGGAGAAATTTACAAATGGCTTACTTAAGTTGCGACAACACATATAAAAATAAAACTGAACGTGGCACCGCCTTAGATCAATACATTTTCTGACCAGAATTTATCAATTGATTAAAGTTCTCAGGTGTTCCAAACCACAGACTTGCGTTAAAAGTAGGAGTCCCGATAATGTTATTAAGAAATATTGATCAAGCAATTTATTGATGTTCTCAGGTGTTCCAAACCACGGACTTGCGTTAAAAGTAGGACGTTTATTTATTTAATTGTTATAAACTCAAATGTCTATCTAATAATTCATTTATTATCTGATTATTTCTTTCATGTATTAACAGAACCTGTTTATGTTCAGTGTTTTTCTTACTTTATTTATGCATATAACTTCTTACAAAATAAATTCTTTAAAATACACCCGGTGTTAAATGGTTCTTTAAGCTAGTACTACATATAAAGCAAATTAGACACTCTCTCTTCATTTAATGCCTCAAAAAATTTAGTAATCAAAGTTATAAAGTATAATGTACAATTCTTAAATGCAACATTTCATCACAAAAAATAAAGTAATCCAAGTTATAAAGCATAATGTAAAATCCTTACCTGCAACCTTTCACCACAAAATCAACTATCTAACAAATACAAATATTAAAGTAAAATGTACAACATTTATTCCTCCATGCATATGTTATAAGTATAAACTAATTAAATACACTAATTAATGTTATTTTTAAAACACCCCTAAAATGAAAAATACATATATTAAAGCAAACTGTACAACATTTATTCCTCTACGCATATGTTACAAGTATAAACTAATTAAATACACTAATTAATATTACTTTAAAAACACCCTTAAAATAAAAAATACATGTTATTATACACATTGTACAAGCTAATAAAATATAAAAAAGCTTAAAACAATTTATATGCTAACAAGTTGATGATACATATGGTTTTAAAAACTAAATCGGATCAATGGGTTCAACCAAAAATCGGAGTCGCCAACGGTTTGGCTAGCCAATAAAATCCGTCCGAAAATAAAACGGAGATGACCGGTCGAAACTGGTAAAAACAGGTGAATCGGGTCCAACTGAGATCATTTTTTATTCTTCGGTTAATCAGTTCCTTTTTTTATTGGCGTCTAAACTTTAATTACAGGGTACCCGCCGCTGCAACGCGCGGGTACCCGGCTAGTATGAAATAATAGGTTTTAATTGAGTCGATGCAAGATGAAAAAAAGAAATGATACGTCCATTAAAAGTTTACAAAACTTTGGTCACACAATGACATCACAAGTAATTTGCATCAATCATGTTAGATGATGTTTTCTCTTTCATTTTTCTCACCCATCATATTCATTTAACATGTCATTGCGTGATCAAAGTTTTGTAAACTTTTAATGAATATAACATTTCTTAAAAAAAGCGTCAAAAGGCAAAAGACCAAACTACCAATCACATGTTAGTCACATGATAGCACTTAAAGAAAAAACAAACAAAAGTTAGTCTCAGGGACCAACCCGTAACGGATCAAAATCATGAGGAGAGGATTCGCAAGAAAAAAAATCTGTGATACTCGACAAACCACGTACACCATTTAAATAATTAACTATTATATAAATTTGCAAGTGAGTTTATATTGTAATTTATATGTGTCAATTTTTTTTATCAATTTACAATTGTAAATTTCATCTAACTAATCAACACATATCTAAAAGCAGTGGCAATAACAATAACAATGTAAGTCGCTCTTGAAGAGGTCAGGATTGAATATGTAAAATCTCTTAACAAGCCGATTCTAGACAAGATCGAGCCTAAGAAAAGCCTAAATTAATAATCGAGCCCGAATCTCAACTTTATATATACAAATCATCTAGTACTTGAAGACAATGGCCTAAGGGTACGCAAAGAGAAGACAGAATACCTTAGATGTGATTTTGGGAGGTACGAGGTCGTCCACCAAGAAGTGGATATTCGTATCGGAGACTAGATCTTTCATCCAAATGAGTCTTTTAGATATCTGGGTTCGGTGATACATAGATCAGGAAGAATAGACGATGATGTATCCCACCGTATTAGAACAGGTTGGGTGAAATAGAGGGCGGCTGCAGGAGTCCTATGTGATAGGAAAGTCCCCTTAAAGCTAAAGGGAAAATTTTATAGGGTCGCAATTAGACCGACTATGTTGTATGGCTGAGAGTGTTGGCCGATCACGAAAGCTCAAGCGAACATGGTGGAAGTGGCGGAATTGAGAATGCTGAGGTGGACTTGTGGTAAAAACGTGCTTGACATGATTTCGAACGGAGTTTTCAGAGCAAAACTTGAGGTGGATTCTATAATCTACAAGATGAGGGAAGGAAGGTTGAGATGGTTTGTTAGCATTATTTTTATGTAAGTCAAACAAGAATGTCGTCGGTCGTCTTTGTAATAATTAGTCTTGTAATGTAATAGGCTAGTCGGGTTCAACAGGCTTGGACTTTAAGCTAATTTTATCCTTGTTTCGGGCTCAAAGCCTAACACAAGACAAGCTCAGCCCAAGATAGAAAGCCCAACGCCTAGGAAAAGGCTTGAACTATAAATACCCCTTCACCTCATGTGGTGAAGGGTGTTGGTTACTATTTCACACATAGTAATCATCCACCTCTCTTTCTCTCTCTAGTTTCTCTCTCTAAACTTCTCTCTTTTCTTCTTTTACTTATTTAATGTAATATGGATTATTGGTATAGCTTATTAGTTGTGTTTGGATCTTAGTTATTTGGGATAACTTGTGGTATCAGTCGCTAAAAGGTTTTAAGGTGATTTGAGTCGTGGTTTTTATACATATTTCGAGCTTATTTTGTCCTAAAAAGCTACGGCTTATTTGTTTTCTTTAAGTGTTGAATGATAAGCATGTTTTACTCTTAGCTTTACAACTTATTTATAGGATAAAACAGCTTATTTAGATTCAAACATAGCTTATTTTGTTTTGTAGTTTTTTCGTTTTGTCCCTTTGAAAAACGCATTCGAAAATCATCAAAAATAAGTGTTTGTTGCTATTTTGGATCATCAATGTGTACTTTCATCATTTTCGTGCTTATAAGATGCTTATTGAAGAAACAAAACAACTTATTTTGTAAGAAAAATCTGGGTTTTATTTTGAATTTTGCGGTTTGTGTAAAAGAGATGAAGACTACGGTTTGTGACATTTGAATCCTGCGGTTTGTGCATCTAAGCATCATGCGGTTTGTGTATTTATAGTATTCTGCATTTTATGTATTTACAGGGGTTACATATTTTTGAGGTTTGTGACATTTTACGAAACTAAACTATGTCAAGATTTCAAGAAACCTGTGGTTTGTATAATTAAGCTTTCTGCGGTTTGTGTTTATGCGGTTTGTGTTTATGCGGTTTGTGTAATCAAGGCCTCTGCGGTTTGTGTATACCCTATGCGGTTTGTGTATACCCTTTGCGGTTTATGTAACAGAATTAGGATTACCAAAAATCAATCCCTGTTAACAAATTTCGATACTCATTTTCAGTAAAATCAATTTCGGTGAAAAACATTTTGGACAATTATTGTGACAATTAATTTGGCACTTCTAAGACATGTAACAAAACAATAATTTCCAACAAATACAACAACTTTAATTTCACGGTTTCTTCTTGATTTAGTAAAATCCCGCGAAAGTCTCACTTCTTTTCTCGGTTTAATCAAGACTTGTAAAATCCCGTGAACTAGAATTCCATATCAAACCACAATCTTAATCACTTCATAAAACTTAAGATCCGATATCCATTCACAAAAAACATCAAAATGTAAAATACTAATAACAACTTGCAAACTCAAACATCAAATGCTCTTCACAATGCCATTATAGAAGCAGGTGGTAAAGACCGTCCACCAATGTTAGCACCTAGTAATTACGTTCAGTGGAAATCCCGAATCAAGAGATACATCGACACCAAACCTAACAATGAACTCATCCACTATTGTCTCCAGAATCCACCTTACAAATTTAAATGGGCTGAAAGAACAATTCCAGTTGCAGAAGGTAGTTCAGAAACCACTGCAGAAGGGTACATGAAAAACTATAAGAATGTTTCACAAGACATAAGGAACCAATTGGATGTTGAAGTTGTTCAGATAATTCTAACAGGAATAGATGATGATATCTACTCCACAGTTGATGCTTGTCCAA
Organism: Tanacetum coccineum; assembly: GCA_026074375.1. Taxonomy (NCBI): domain Eukaryota; kingdom Viridiplantae; phylum Streptophyta; class Magnoliopsida; order Asterales; family Asteraceae; genus Tanacetum; species Tanacetum coccineum. The sequence goes on along the minus strand of BQNB010003920.1, from coordinate 95,473 downwards.
ATGCATGTAAGATGTGGAAAGCTATTAAAAGGTTGAAACAAGGTGTATCAATCAATGTTTAAGATCTTGAAACCAATCTATATTGGGAGTTTGGAAAATTCACATCACAAGATGGTGAAACACTTGAATCGTATTACTCAAATTTCTACAAGATGATGAATGAGCTTGTCAGAAATCAGTGTGATGTTACCAATCATCAAGTGAATGTCCAGTTCTTACTTCAATTACAACCAAAATGGCAAAGGTTTGTGATACTTGTTAAACAGAGTCAAGAGTTGAAGACTATCACCTACTACAAACTTTATGACATCCTAAAGCAACACCAGAATGAAGTCAACGAGATAAGAGCTGAAAGACTAGCACGTACTGCTAATCCACTTGCACTTGTTGCTCAACAACAACCAGTTTACCATCCTCAAAACCATCGTACTCACTACAATCAAAATTCCTCAACCAGACCACAACAAGCTGCTACTAGAAATAGAGGTAAAGCAATTGTCAACTCTCGTCCACCCACTTATGATCAAGAACCTGAAATGGTTGCTGAAGATGATGCATTGTCAAAGAAGAAGGAGATTGATAAACTCATGGCTTTAATCTCTCTATCATTCAAGAAAATCTACAAACTTACCAACAACAACCTTAGAACTTCATCAAACATCAGTAGAGCAAATCAAGATAATACTCCAAGAATCAACAAAGAAACTGGGTATGATAATCAGAAGATAGTTAATGTTGTTGGGGCTAGGGAAAATGTAGGTACACAGGTGGTACACCAATCAGTGATTCAGTGTTATAATTGCAAGGAATATGGGCATGTAGCAAGGGAATGCCAGAAACCAAAATGGGCAAAGGATGCAGCTTATCACAAGGAAAAGATGATATTGTGTAAGCAAGAGGAAACTGAATTTTAGTTGAATGCAGAACAAGCTGACTAGAGGGATGACACTGATGATGAACCTGGAGATTAGGAATTGGAAGCACATTATCTGTACATGGCACAGATTCAAGAGGTTACTCCAGATGCTGCTAACTATTCTGGACCCATCTTTGATGTTGAGCCGTTACAAAAGGTACAAAATGATGATGATAACTATACTGTGTTTGCTAATGACAGAAAATCCTGAGCAACCTGAATTTGTTATGACACATATCCGGATGAACAAGGTGATCATAGTATCACTACTGATTCATTGGATATGAGCAATAATAGAGGAGAGGATGACCAGGATAAAGATGAAGATCTTGCTAGAGAACGTGATTTGCTTGCTTCTTTAATTAAAAAACTAAAATGTGAAATTGATGAAAGCAAAGATCATAATAAACTGTTAGAATCATCAAACAAGACTTTAGTTAATAAATTGAAAAGTGAAATTGAAGATTTCAAAAACAAAAATAAAAGTTTAGAATCATCAAATAATCATTTCAAAAAAGCAATCACTGAACTAGCAAAGAATAATCAATTGATGTTCAAAGACCTTAAGAAGTTCCAAGCTGAACTTGATAGGTATCATGATGTGAATTATGCGTCAAAGGTGGAAATTGATTGTGCAAAAGCTAAAGGGGAACTAATCTCATACAAAATGTCTTCTGAAAAGTCATTTAATGAATATACTCGAAAGATAGATGATTTAAATCAAATGATTTCAGAAAAGAAAAAGGAGCTTATTGCGCATCAAGAAATCATCACCATAATGTCACAAGAAAAAGAGGCTCAACAGAAGTTTTACAAAACTCGTGAAGACAAAGAAATTGAAAAGGTCATTGCTTTGGAAAACAAAGTCAAGATTTTAGATGATATTATATATAAAACCGGTCAATCAGTTCAAATAATGAATATGCTTAATCGTAATTGCAAAACGAATTTTGTTAAACCTGAGTTCCTCAAGAAAGCTCAAAGAGTGAATCCTCGTCTGTATGATATAGGTTGCTATAATGATAATCTTGCCTTAATGTTAGCTCCTGAATTCAACGAAACAATTCATCTTCCCAAGAAAGTCGATCAAAATTAAGTTACTTAATCAAACCTTTTGATTATAAAAACTTGAATAATCTTTATGATTTGTTCGTTCCACAACGTGAAAAGTCTGCAGAACAAAGATATTTTTCAGAAATGTCAAAAATAAGTCATACACCTGTAAAAAATGGAAATTCAAAAGAGTCTTTCAATAAACAAACAACTTTGTTAGAAAAAGGATGGATGAATCCATTCCGTGGGATCAAAAGTGTAAAAGTTCTAAAGAACTTTTCAAAATTAAAAACAGTGCTGACACGATTTTTGATGGAGTGAAACGTTGCAAACAAACAATTGCTAAAATGACATACTTTGGTCATATAGATCTGTTTATTCAAAATACTATTGAAGGAAATTTTAGTCCCCAAATTCGTGCAATTTTAGCTGATTTAGAAAAATTTCACTTGTGTTTGAAAGAGGAAATGATTGCTGATTTGAGATACTTGTAGGAGCGTCTTGGGAGCTTTGCCTCTAGCGTGTTTTAGGTTCTTGTGCCCCATAGCTTGTATATGAGAGATAGAACTTATGGATTCTGTAGCGCGTGACTCCTACAGTGAGCGTGATAAAGTCTCGCAGAACAAAAGATTTTTTCAGAAATGTCCAAAATTAAAGTCTAATACACCTGTAAAAAATGCCGAAATTCATAAGAGATCTTTCAATAATACAAACAATATTTGTTGTGAAAAATGATGGACTTGAATCCATCCGGGGATCAAAGAAGTGTTATAAAAAAGTCTTAAGAACTTTCAAATTAAAATTCGTGCGGATCACACGATTTTGAATGTGAGTGAAACGTTCTTGCAAACAAACAATTGTCTAAATTGACATACTATTGGTCATATAGATTCTGTCTTTATAGTAAAAATACGATTGAAAGGAATTTTTGTCCCTAATATTCGTGCAATTCCCACCTATTTTGCTGATTTGAAAAAAAGTTCACTTGTGTTTGAAGAGGAAATGATCTGCTGATTGAGATATTTTAGAGCGTCTTCGGGAGGAGATTTGCCGCTAGTAGTGTTTTAGGATTTACTTCGTGCCCATAGCTTGTTTTTATTCTTGATTGCAGTTGGTCTAAGGATACTCCTATTTCTCGGTTGCGCTTGGCTCCTAGTTTAGAGCCCATAGCGTTCCCCTGGATAAGCAGTCTCTCTACTTCGGGTTTACTCACTTGGTAGCCTCCCTCACTCATTATAATAGGGGTTTGGATCTTTTCACTCATTTCACATCCTTCTTACCTCTGATCTTTGATAAGGATTTTGGGTTGTTTGTTGTTGTTGTTGTTGTAACTAGGCTCGCGAACCTTAGAACTATATACATATATATACATATAACTATGTATAAACAAGCTCAAAACAAATAAACGAGCTTGAGCCTAATATGCTTAACTATCCAACTTGTATCTAAACTTTATTTCGTTAACATGTCATAAAATTAAATCGAGCCCGAGCTTGTGAAATTTTCCGTAAACCATGCTCAAGCTAAAACTGACAACTCCTAAAACCATAAGGGAGCAATATATACATTTTGTGGTTCAAATTCATTCTTCATCGTTTTACCCTAAATCCCAGCCCTAATTTTCTACTCGTGCAGCAACAGCAGGTACTGTCACTGTCAATTACACACACACAACACCGTCACTGTGTGTGTTTTACTCAATTGCTATTTTTTCCCTAATTTTATCTTCTTAATACTCAGTTGATTTTAATTGTTTCAGGGACTTTTAATCAATTAACTATACAAGAACAACGAATCCTATTAGTTAAATGTGAGTTCTAATTTTTTTTTATATTGTTTAGTGTTAAAGCATGTTTATATGTTAAAAAGTTTGTTGATTTAGTATCTTTTTATGTTGATGTTCTATTTTGTTAACTTCTTTATTTAGAATTTGATGGAATATTGGTGGGTCCTTGTTATGATAGAATATGGTTAAAGGTTATCTATTTAGGTGGTGTTATTGAGTTGATGTGCTTTAACCCCAATGGGGGCAGTCTAGTGGTAAGAGGTCTCAAGTTCAAATCCTGTTAGTTGCAAACGTGTAGCCATATAATTCACAATCGTCAAGTGCTAGTGATTTACCAGGCTACATGGGTCTTGTGGGGTGGTATTGTCGAATCTGAGGTATACTTTCTAGGTTACCAAAGTTGGCTCAAGTAGGATTTCCCTCGTACCCTGAAAAGTGCACACTTGGCTTAGCTTTTTGGAGTATGGTGTTATTTCGATGGTTGTATCTTTGCGAAATACGAGCAATTCATTAAGCCATTTTGGTATGCTAGGTTGTAGTCTTGCTCGTTCCCCCAAATTTTTTATGTTAGGTTGTTGTTTGCTTTAACTGTTGCTACAATGTATATATGGTTTAGCACTTTGATGGTTTCTGATAGATGAAAAAGATGCATAAGTTTTGTAATTCATTGCCCTCTATTAGGTCTAGTCTCAGATTAAGTCATCCTATGTGTTTACGTATGGGCATAGAATCGTTAAGTAGTTTAGAGAATTAAGGATTTTCATGTGTTTTACTTTTGTTGTCTCAGTTTGTATCATTGCAATATTCAATAAGTATTATCTAGAATTTGATCTATTGGGTTTTTAGATTTATGTATTTGAAATTTTGAACTTGAATTTTGTGGTAGATTTTTCATGGGCAATGTGAACAGATTAGCATATCTAAATATTCCACATACTATGATTTATAAGAATTAATAAACTTAAAATTTTGTCCAAGGGGTCTTGAAATACTGTGCGGTTTTCAGTAGTCGTAACAGGTTAGAGGTGGTAAAATGCTCGGATTGGGTGATAGGTCCAAATTTTAAAAATGGGTTAGTGGGTAAATCGAAATTTTTGTTGGTGTTTAAAAGGGCAAGTTTGCAGATGGGTCAAATTCCATTACTTTCCATTTTCAATTTCATAAACCAATATGGTTCTTTGGATAACACTTTAACTTTTAAGAATATATAATTGAAAAAAAAAAGTCGTATTTTTGATCATTATCATATATTGAAAAATGGTTTCTGGGACCAGTGACACATTCTTGTAATTAATTTGACAACATTTTCTATCATGTATAATGTCATTGCAGAAGTTACTACTCCTTCAAGTATGCAGTTGGATGAAAAGATAGCATCGGGGGACGAATCGAACCCCTGCATAAGCAAATCAACTCGGCTTCCACGAAAACGCTTTTACAGAGCCCGAGCTCATAGCAACCCATTAAGTGATTCCCATTTCCCTGTCCCTGTCTCCCCTCACCGTGTAGAATACCCCCTTCACTATCCTCACTTCTACCCATCATCTGAATTACAATCCAACCCCAAAAAGATCGAATTTGCAGACATTGGTTGTGGCTTTGGAGGACTACTAATCAGTCTTGCAACACTTTTCCCAGAAACACTTATGGTTGGAATGGAACTGAGGGATAAGGTGACAGAATACGTTAAAGAACGTATTTTAGCTTTACGTGTTACAAACCCGGGTCAATATCAGAATGTATCTGTTGTTAGAACTAATTCCATGAAGTACATCCCAAATTACTTTGAGAAAGCACAACTTTCAAAGATGTTTTTCTTGTTCCCGGATCCTCATTTCAAAGAAAAGAACCATAGAAGACGTGTGATTAGCCCATTTTTGTTAGACGAGTATGCTTATGTAATTAGGCCTGGCGGGATTATATACACCATAACAGATGTAGAAGAGCTTGGAGAGTGGATGAAGTCTTGTTTGGAGAACCATCCATTGTTTGAAGCACTCACAGAGGAAGAACTTGAAGCGGATCCAGTGGTAAAGCTTTTGAGTTCTGCAACTGAGGAAGGGCAGAAAGTGTCGAGAAATTGTGGGCTGACTTTTACAGCAGTTTTTAGGCGCATTGTCCCTGCAGTTTAATGGCAAAAGATATTGACCACATTGAGGTACGATTTACTGCTATTTTCATTGATAGGAAGGCTCTTTTTGTACTCGGGTTTGAATGAGTTATGACTTATGAATGGATAGTTAAAAGTACGTGAGTGGAGCATGTCAGACATCTGTTTTTGTTTACTTGATATTGGATTGTAAGTTATAGTGACAGCCTTTTTGCAATTCTACTTAATCGTATCAAGCTTGAAGGTTATGTAACATTGTTTTTGCAATTTTTAATCTTACGTTGACTTTTTGCCGTTAGCAGTGATTAAAATCTATTAGCATTTTCATGTTGAATGTTGTCCATTATAAAACTGAATTCTATATTCTAAAGCGGGTTTTATTGGATCAAGATGTATTTGAACTTTTGAAGTGAACGTCTTATCAAGCCAAGTGTTTTGGATCAAATTCAGGTCCTTGTTTTCATTTTTATAATGCTTTAGTTGAGGATTCGAGATGGCTATTGCTTTGTAGATTGGGGTCTGATCTAGATCAAATAGTTAGGATCAATTGTGTTTCACCATCTCATGGTGATTATCAAGATGATGAATCCGTTTCTATGTATACTGTTGGGGCTTCATTGGGCATCACTTTCGATGGAAAACTGGCCCGCTCAAAAAATGGCCTGTTTAGTGATTTCTTGTCCGAGCTGAGCGACAATGACGGACCACTTCCCCCTTTATGAACAACAATTGTGGTATCTAGAACAACTGTTTATTTGTATTAAACAAGGGTGCAAACTTTTTCCTTTTTCAGCAATCAAGGTGCACATCTGTGTAATCTAGTTGTTTTCCTCAATTCCGTCTCACGTTGTTTCAAGAATCTATTTTAGTTTCAAAGTTCATATATGTTGCTCGGGATTTCAAGCTGCGCTCAAGAGCTCATAGTTGGTATTTCACGTTATATCGACAACAATTAGTTTCAATCTCAAAAATGGCAGTAGTAGCTTCTACTTGTTCTGAAGTCATTTTAATTTAGGATGTAATCTTGCATCCTTTTATGTTGTAACATCTAGTGGATCTTTTGTGATACATTTTCAATACAACAATCTTTTGAGAAAAAAAAAGTTAGGATGATCATTTTCATTGTTTTTGCGTTTGGGGGCGCAAGTGAAAATTCACCCTCTCATTTTTTGCATGTGGTGTAGCAAGTCGTTATTTGGATTTTCCGTGACTTGTGAGAAATAAAGAAAAGAAATGAACATATAAAGCTAAAAAAATATGATATATAGACCTAAATAATTAAGCCTAACAGTGTTCGGTACGCATAGCTGGTAGGCTGGCGGCAACCAACCGCGCAAGAATGGAGAACGACGCATGACACCGGCCTTGGCGCCGTTGTGTCTCGCGCCGTAAATAATAGTCATCGCGGTTGATTTTTTTTTAAGTTACCGTTTTTAGCCGTTTGGAGGAGCGGATTTTTGAAAAAAATACCCTCAAAAAATCCCATTTTTACCCTTTAAAAATCCTGTCAATACCTCCTTATTATTTCATGCTTGACACACACATCGAAATCGACACACGCGAGATGAATCCGGCCGACGCGGCTATCATTGACGCCCCAAAAGATCGAGTTCGGGCGTTATATCAACCACAAAACTAGTTGACGCGGCTATCGTTAACCTTATGTTTTTTTTAATTTTAATGTCGTTTTTAATTATTATTTTTTTCGTATTTTTTTAAAATTTCTATGTAATGTTTTTTTCAATGTAATGTTTTTATTTTATTTAACGTAATGTGTCTTTTTTTAAATGAAGTTGATTTGATTTATATTGTGTATGTTTTATTTTATATAAATGAAAAAAAATTCAACGGCATCATATTTTTTGGTGCCAAGGGATACCTGCTAAAATGTGGTGCTAAAGGATTTCTGGTGCCGTTGTGGTTTTTGCAGACGTGGCATTATTTTTTGACAATTTTTGCTAACGACACGAGGGTACCTAGCACTCTAATAGTGGACCTAAAAACCTTGGGATGTCATGTGCTCGCTTAACTAACCATTTTCTACCATTCCTAAAGGCTAGTGATTTGCACACTCAAATTTTTTATTGGGACACTCAATGTACAAACAGTTAAAGCATATTGTACAAGCATGTAATGCAGAAAAAAAGAGTGTCCCAATAAAAAAATTAAGTGTGCAAATCAAATTTCATTCCTAAAACACCCTTAACAAATGATTTTTTATGTGTCTCTCTTCCCGTCTCAACTTACCCATCACAGCCTCTTAGATTTCGTTTGTTTTTCTAAACAAATTATTTTTTGCCTCTTTTGTTTACGAGAAGGAGAAGTTAGCAAAGAAGTGTGTTTTTTTTCAAAGATAAAAGGGTGAAAGCACTTCTTTCCACTTCAATTTTTATTTCCACTTCTTTCTACAATAATTCAGACTTTGTTTGGGTTTATATGTTTTCAACCGTATTTATCCGATTTGTACGTTTTCATCATTTTTCTATGGTTTTCTACGTTTTTGTTCATTTTCATCTGTTTTTCTGCGATTTTATACGTTTTGTCTGTTTTGTACGTTTTCTTACGTTTCGTCCGTTCCGTCTGTTTTCGTATATTTTCGTATGTTTTCGTTTGTTTTCGTACGTTTTCTCACGTTTTTTTACGTTTTCTTATGTTTCCGTACGTTTCTTACGTTTTCGTACGTTTTGTCCGTCTTTTACGTTTTCGTAAATTTTCTTATGTTTCCGTATGTTTTCTTACGTTTTCGTACGTTTTCGTCTGTTTTCATATGTTTTCATACGTTTTCGTATGTTTTTGTACGTTTTCGTTCGTTTTTTACGATTTCGTCCGGTTTCCTAGGCTTTTTATGTTTTCGTTCGATTTTTACGTTTTCGTAAGATTTTATACGTTTTTTTAGCTTTTGTACGTTTTCATCCGTTTTTATTCGTTTTTATACGTTTTTTGATGTCATTATACGATTTCATCCTTACAAAAACGTATGAAAACGTACAAAAACGTAAAAGAACGTATAAAAACCAACACAACATATAAAACGTAAAAGAAGTATGAAAACGTACAAAAAAACCGTATAAAAACGTACACAAACGTAGAAAATGTAAAAAAAAGTATTAAAACGTACAGAAACGTACAAAGACTACAAAAAGGTATAAAAACCTACAAAAACGTATAAAAGCGAATGAAAACGGACAAAAACGTAAAAAAACCCATATAAAAACGGACGAAAACGTAAGGAAAAGTAAGAAAGCGTAAAAACGAACAAAAACGTACGAAAACGTAAAAAAACGAACGAAAACGTACAAGAACATACAAAAAACGTACGAAAACGTATAAAAACGTAAAAACATAGTGAAAAAGATAAAGAAAAAAAAGAATGAAAGAAGTATTTCAATAACACAGAAAAAACAAACAGTCTTTTTCTAGCAGATGAAGACTTTGGATTTACCTTTCTTTTAAAGACATGGCTTACAAATGAAATGAAAAATATTTGAAAAAGCAATGAAACCTAAATTTCAAAAGCTTAATCGGAATAACATGTACATCTTCATTAATTGATAGAATAGCTTTTTAGTTAACCGTGATTTGAAAACAAATTTATGCAATCCATGTTTCAAAACAAATATAAAACTTAAGAGTAAATTAGGACGTCTGAACTAATATGTGTTACTGTGTATCATCGAACATCTTTTCAGCATCCTATTAATGCCATTTTGAACCCTTACGCTCAGTTATCGAGTTTCATTTTCAGAAGAAAAAAAAGGAAAGGAAGGGGAACAAAAACATATTTGTGTTCTTGAGTTTTATTTTAATAAGAAAGGAAAAAAAAGGGAAGGAAAAAGAAGGAAAATTTGAAGGTTTTTTGTTCTAAATCTTTCCTCCCATATTTGGGCGGATTGGGAAGGAAAGTGTTTATATTGACAAATTTACCCTCATTTCTTCCACCACAGAGAGTCTTCAACCACTGTGTAATCTTCATTTTTTCAAAATAAGAAACTAATAAAAGTCCTACTGCAAAATGACGCATCGTTTTTTTTATTTAGCGATTATTAGGGCTAGTGATTTCTTGGGCTTTCTTGGGTTTGCACATGGGCCAATTATATTCACGACATGGACCAGCATATTTTTTATGCGCATTTTTACTTGTTAGTTTGATTAAAGAATGTTTTAAATAAAAAGGTATATTAACCACAAATGGCTTATTAAAAAAAATTAGATTAGTAGAAGATATTTTGTTTAAAGGGCATAAAAGTAAATTTTTATGTTTCTTTTCTTTCTTTATTTCCTACTAATTTCAAACTCGAAAACACAAGGTGCATAGTAATTTTTTTTCATTATCTTTTCTTTTCCTTTCTTTTTCTTTGTTTTCATTCCTTTAATAACTCGAGAACAGAGCGTTAATCTCAAAACCCATGTTGGTTGTTGGTAGGCCTAGAACAGAGTGAATGTAATCAATGCTTAGCTAATTACCAATTAAGGTTATCGGATATCACTTGAAGTCGTATAATCACTTTTCAAAGAAGAATATTCGACATATGCCTGGGTTACACGAATACCTCATTGGGATAAAATCAAGTGCAGTTCTTGTTTTAGGCACAAATCAAGAACCTTTTCATTTCTAAGTGTTTAGGTTTTCTGTGTGTTTTTCCATGCAACTGTGTTCCCTATTTATAGGGAAAATAGTCAACACCTAGTCAATGAAATTAATGAGAGATTAATGGCTATTTAATCTCTTCTATAATTATCCTCCATAATTTAGAAAATTAGTGGTTACATGACCAAATTAAATGTGGTCATTTAATGCAGTCATACCTGCCACTTAAATAGGCAAAAGTTGTTACAAACATTTAATGTGGTCAAACATGTCACTTAAATGTTTGTAACCACCCATTTAATCTACTAACCACTAAAAGAGTCAGGGAAAATCAGTGACTTGATGGGTGTACACTACGTACCTCCAAACCCATTTCCATGTATGACCCGATTCTCACAATTGCACTAAATTTCAACAATCCTCCCCAATTTAGTAAAATTCATTTGCATAAAAAAATGAACATTAAACAAAACAAGTGCATAAATGAAAATGTCATGAGGATTGAATTTCCATCTTAGTAAATTGTACGTTCAAATATTTGAGAATCAGGGTGTTTTAAGAATTTAACCCATCAACCCATTTAAATACCTAAAGATAAAATACACACAAGTTTTCAAACACTTAAGAAACTCCCGACACTCTACAAGCCATGTATCCATATCTAATTCATAAATGTTGTAAGAGCTAAACTCCATGCTCCCGACACTATACAAGCCATGTGTCCATATCCAATTCATAAACGTTGTAAGAGCCAAAGCTCATGCTCCCTGAGGCGGTAAAGCCTCAACATTTACATAGGTTGTTCCTCTTTATTCATGCTCCTGCTAAGCACTTTTACAAAGAAATTAACCATTAAGAAGTTAACAACTTCATCCTCTTTTTCAGCAGGTTCCAAGCACATTATTGGGATGATTGTAAAACATGTGCTTCAGTCTACTGAACGTTCAGCTTTCCACATTGAACTCAACTACCAAGTTTCCTTAGTAGGGAGTTGGGTGTCCTAGCATTCAGTGACTTAGTTGGACTTTAAACCCGTCCTTTCAGCAGACTTTATAACCAAGTCTCTAGCCAGTGCCTTCGTCAAGTGATTAGCTAAGTTTTGTTGAGACCTCACAAACTCTATAGATACCACTCCATTTGTGATCGGCTCACGAATCATGCTATGCCTGACACCTAAGTGTCTGGACTTCCCATTGTACATTTGGCTATAAGCCTTTGCCAATGTAGCAGCACTATCACAACGGATAAATATATGTGGTATAGGTTTGGACCACAATGGAATCTCAAGGAGCAATTTTTCCAACCATTCAGCTTTCTTACCAGCAGCTGCTAAAGCCACAAATTCAGATTCTATTGTTGAACCAGTGATGCAAGTTTGTTTTTTGGAAGCCCAAGAAATTGCACCTCCACCAAGCAGAAATACCCAGCCACTGGTAGACGAATTGTCTTTAGTGTTGCTGATCCAGCTTGCATTAGTATATCCTTCTAAAACTGAAGGATAACCAGTATATGTCAATCTATAGTACATGGTTTTCTTCAAGTAATTCAGTACCCTCTAAATTGCTTGCCAGTGTTGAGTATCATGATTACTAGTATACCTACTCAGTTTACCCATAGCAAATGCAATGTCAGGCCTTGTACATGTCATGGCATACATTAAGCATCCAATCATCCTAGAATACTCAAGTTGAGATACAGCCTGACCATTATTTCAGCTTCTCACTTGTATCCATAGGAGTACTCACTGGAGTGCAATCAAAGTAATTAAATTTCTTCAGTACCTTCTCAATATAATGAGACTGGGAAATTGCTATCTTATTACTTTCATGTTTAATTCTTATACCCATGATAACATCAGCCTCCCCAATCTCCTTCATAGAAAACTTTGATGACAAAAATTCCTTTGTCAAGTCAACCTTTAACTTGGTCAATGGCAAAGATCAGCATGTCATCAACATATAAGAAAATGATGACTCTTTTACCAGATTCATCAAATTTGCTATATACACATTTGTCAGCTTGGTTAAGTAAATAACCATTAGACAAACCACTTCATTAAATTTTTGATTCCATTGCTTAGGTGCCTGCTTTAGTCCATATAGAGACTTAATCAGTTTACACACCTTGTTTTCATTGCCAGGCATAATGAAGCCCTGAGGTTGGTTTATATAAACCTCCTCATCTAATTCACCATTTAAGAAAGTTGCCTTCACATCCATATGATGAATAATCATATTGTGAATTGATGTCATTGCAATTAGCAGTATTATGGTACTGATACGTGCCACTGGAGCATAAGTATCAAAATAGTCTATCCCTAACTTTTGTCTAAAGCCCTGAATGACTAGTCTAGCCTTGAACTTTTCGATAGTTCCATCGACCTTCAATTTTCTTTTGTAGATCCATTTGCAACAAAGAGGTAGATCAGCCAACACCCAAGTGTTGTTGCCCATGATGGAATCCATCTCATCATTAATTGCTTCTTTCAAGAAAGCAACATCATGAGACTTCATTGCTTCATCAAAATGTCTTGGGATCATCCTCAACATTAAAGCAATAGGAGTGTTGGTCAGAGACCTCATCCCTTGTTCCTTCAATTAAGTATAATTAAAATTCAGGTCCAAAGTTCTTTGGAGTCCTATTCCTTTTGCTTTTTCTAAGCTCACGTTCAGGTTGCTGAACAACCTCTTCAGTAACCTCTTCAAGGACCCATGAGTCACTAATTTTTCCAGTTCCATTTGGAATCCTGAGACTTGGTCTAGGAACTGAAGAGAATATATTCTCATCAAATATAACATATCTTGATTCAATTATTGAGTTAATTGAAACTGGTTCATTAGGTTCAATAACAAATAAGAAACTAAAGCTGGAATGCTCAGCATATCCAACAAAGATGCATTTAATGCCTCTTTCACCCAAAGTTTTTAGCTTTGGATCAGGGAGTCTTACAACTTCCTTACAACCCCAAACCCTGAGGTAGTTTAGGTTTGGTTTCCTTTTAGTCCATAGTTCATAAGGGGTAATCATGTTCCTTTTATTGGGAACCCTATTTAATAAATAGCAAGCTATTAACATAGCTTCACCCCAAAACCCTTGACTTAGTCCTGAGTAGGACAACATGAAATTAACCATTTTTTAGTACTCTATTTTTCCTTTCAGATATACCATTTTGTTGTGGAGTATAGGGAGCAGTCGTTTCATAGATAATACCCAACAGACTAAAAATAAGAGTATCCATGTACTCTCCTCCCTATAGTCCTAAATCTTTGATTTGGGACCCTTGTTGTAATCAACTCAGTTTAGAATAGTTTGGAATTTATAGAATTGCTTCATCCTTTTGATTGTAATAATTATAACATACAATACCTCGAAGCTCATCAATAATGTCAAATGTATTTTTTTTATTACTCAGTGAAAGGTTAGCATGCATATCACATTGATAACTATGTATCAGCTCCAAAACTTCAGTTTCACGTTTTATATTTTGAAATGGTTTCTTAGTTATTTTGGTCAACATGCAAGTCTTACACTTTTCAGCATCCATGTCAAAAGCAGGGATTAACGCATCCTTAGATATATCTTGCATTATTTTAAAGTAGACATGGCCCAGTCTAGCATGCCATAGGATTGAATCATTCAGTTTAGAGGTTGACATAAAGGCTGAAGTAATATTATCATTAACAATATTAAGCCTGAATATTTGATTACTCAAATAACCAAAACTAATAAACACACCATGTTTGGATAAAACAAATTTATTAGATTCAATCACTTGTTTATAACCACAATTATTCAAAATACTACTTGAAACCAAATTCTTTCTTATATTAGGAACATGTAAACATTGAACAACGAAACAATCTTTCCAGAACTAAACCTAAGATCTACACAACCACGCCCAATCACTGTGGACCAGCAACATTTTTGCCCTTTGGCTTGTCACCATCATGCGCCTTGAGGGACTCCTCAATGTGTAGATGACTGCCCAACTCAACAAGAGTTAACTCCTCCTTCCGATGTTTCAAGGTGTGCTTGAAATCTTTCCAAGGAGGGAGTTTATTAATGATGCAAGAGACTTGAATAGCCTCATCCATATTTATTTTATGTTGTGTAAATCTTCATAGTATACTAAGAAGCTCATTGTATTGTTTCATAACTGGTCTTGAATCAGTCATTTTGTAATTGGTGAAATTACTAACAAAGAACTTCTTACTTGTTGCATCCTCAGCCATATATTTGGCCTTCAAGGAATCATATAGTACTTTGGAAGATTCAACATTTTGGTAAATACCAAACAAGAAATCAGACATACCATTGAGGATTAAACATCTGCAGACATAGTCATCATTGTCCCACTTGGCCCTCTTCCTGATTTGTTCCATGATTGCATCATCACCATCATCTTCAGAAATAAGAGTAGTTAGCACATACACCACACTTATGTTGGAGAGCAAGAAGTACATCTTCTTCTACCATCTTCTAAAGTTCACCCCTTCAAACTTATCAAGCTTGGCAAAGTTTGAAGCCATGTGTTTCATAGCAGCAGCAACCATTGATTATCACAAAATAATATTCTTTGATTGTTGGTTGTTGGTAGGCCCAGAACAGGGTAAAGATAATGGCTAGCTAATTACCAATTAAGATTGCCTTATATCACTTAAAGTCGTGTAATCACTTTCCAAAGAATATTATTCGACCCTATGCCTGGGGTACACGAATACCTCATTGGGATAAAACCAAGTATAGTTCTTGTTTTAGGCACAAATCAAGAACCCTTTCGTTTTTAAGTGTTTAGGTTTTCTGTGTTTTTCCATGCAATTGTGATCCCTATTTATAGGGGAAATACTCAACACCTTGTTAATGAAATTAATGAGAGATTAATGGCCATTTAATCTCTTCCATAATTATCCTCCATAATTTAAAAAATTAGTGGTTACATGACAAAATTAAATGTGATCATTTAATGCAGTCAAACCTGCCACTTAAATAGGCAAAAGTTGTTACAAACATTTAATGTGGTCAAGCCTGTCACTTAAATGTTTGTAACCACCCATTTAATTTAACTACTAAAAGAGTCAGGAAAAATACGTGACTTGATGGGTGTACACTCCGTACCTCCAAACCCATTTCCAAGTATGACCCGATTCCCACAGTTGCACTAAATTTCCAACAACCCATATACTCGAAAAACATATACGCCGTTTTTACTTCTTATTAGATCTACAAAAGATCTATGTGGAAGAGTTTTAGTCGTGAAGCTAGCATGATATGTCGTCTCGTAATTTTCGATGGCCCTAGTTAAGAACAACACATAAACCCTATTACACTTGAAAACTAAATAGAACTTGCATATAAACTTGAATTATATAGCTCATATATGTTTAATATTATACATATTTATATGCAAAACTAATAAAATGCGACCCTTTTTAAATGGAGGCCAATATACGATAGCACCTACCGCAAACCCTTCCAAGACCCTAAGATCTCTAATTCATGCGTAATCTGTTTATTGCATGGGGTCTTGATTATGTATGAAAGTATTTTTTACATGGATAACTGGTGACATGCTTTATAAATGAAAGGGTACACCAATTATGTTATGTTGTATATATGAAAATTAATGAAAAGATTTATGAAAAACAAGCGAAATATGCATGAGAAATTAAAATAATTCCAGAAAAAAGAGAAGAGGCCCATTTGGTTCGCGGAATCTTAAGGATTCTGATGGAATTAGAATCTAATTTCATTCCATAACGTGTTTGGTTGGCAGATTCAACGAATTCGGAATCTGAATTCCATTCCTTAATGTGTTTGGTTGGTAAATGGAATGGAATGAAATTCCTTCAAAATCCCATATATATGGAATTCAACATTCCATAGTAAAATGAGAGGATTGTTTACAATTCCATGGAATTCAAAGTACTCTTATCATTCTTGTTTTATTATTATTATTATATTATTATTATTTTAAATTTAATAATCATTATCTATTTAAATCTAAATATAATTTAAATTTTTATAGCTTACTTTTTATTTTGTACCTTAATAAAATTATATTTTATAAAAAAATAATGTTTATTAAAATAACATTAAATATAATAGTATATATATAGGGTAGCGTTATTGATGTGAACACTTTAAAGTAGAGCATAATAGGCATAGTTGTGAGCCATTGGATCAACCATTATATATCATAATTAATTATAACTAAATAAATAGCTTATAATGGCAATTTTGTAATTAAGTTAAACACAATACACTTTCTAAATGTCACATATCAATTTTGTAATTAAGTTAAAAAACTTTATGATCTTACAAGAAGTTCTAAGAAAACGATTAAATCTCTTAATGCGGAAATTTGTGATCTTAAAAACCAGCTTTCAAAACAAGAAACATCTTATTCCAAACTTGAAAAGGTTCGAGATGAGTTGAAATCCAAGTTTTCAAAACGCGAGGATGAACTTCTTGAACAAATCATTGAGTGAAAACACAAGATAAAAGAGTCGAATAACATTATTGTTAAAATGAGACAATCGGTTCAGACAATTCATATGCTTTCTCCAAAATCAGACTCTTTTTATCATAATGAACACAAAATGGCTCTTGGTTATTAAAATCCATTGACTTGAAAAAAGCTTAGTGAACACAATGTGTGAGTTATCATGGTAAAGTTCTTTCCAAAGATCATGATCCCATCTCTATGTATGATTTTGAGGAAACTTTAAAACTTGTTGATGAGAGTCGATCAGAAATGAAACAACTTGAATGTGAGATAAAAACCTATTTATTATTCAAAGTTGAACAAGTTGTCTGAGGTTTTTACTCTAAAAACGGTTAAGTCAAAAGAACAATCATTCTTTTCTGACAAGACCATAGTTTCCAAAACTTTTTCAAAACCAGTTCTAGCAATTAAGCCACAAAAAGTTTATAATTGTGACGAAGTTGATGAGAAAACCTTCTTCAACTTGGGATGCAAACCTTCTTCAAAACCTTTGATTTCTTCTTTTCTTCCAAAATCAAGGTTTGCATCCCAAGTTGATGAGAAAAAGGTTTTTGTCAAAACCAGTCACTACACAACATTTGCCTAAGCAAACTGAAAACGTTGTTAAGACAAGTATTAACCGATTTATTGCAATACTTTTATTGTAATTAGTGACTTTTTTCGCTCATAAAGTAACATTTGTTATATATCTATGTGTGAAAATTGATTAATGTGATCGTATCCTATATAGTCGAGTAATATTTTTTGTTAATACGTATTTATGAATATTTGAACTTGCACTTAGTGTAAGAAAATACTTAAGTTTTAGTATGACTTTTAAATTCAACGTCATTTAATTTTACTAGAAATACATTTTATGTTCTAGACTATGTAATTTTTTATACGGTTAAACTCTATTAAACGTCAAAAACGGTTAACCGTGACCCGAACCGCGAGTAACCGCTCACTTCGGATACCCGCATGTCCGGTTACCCGCCTAGTACGGTTCGACGACGGATAGTAAAATTAATTACCCGCCCCGTGACGGATAGTTTAAATCTTCCAGCTAACCGAACCGAACCGCCCCGTAAACACCCCTAGACCATAGTTTCCAAAACTTTTTCAAAACCAGTTCTAGCAATTAAGCCACAAAAAGTTTATAATTGTGACGAAGTTGATGAGAAAACCTTCTTCAACTTGGGATGCAAACCTTCTTCAAAACCTTTGATTTCTTCTTTTCTTCCAAAATCAAGGTTTGCATCCCAAGTTGATGAGAAAAAGGTTTTTGTCAAAACCAGTCACTACACAACATTTGCCTAAGCAAACTGAAAACGTTGTTAAGAACTCAAATGTGATGATGGAACAAAAACAAGCTGGTACACGTCCCCCTAAGAAAAAGGAGTTGATCCACCACTATTATCTAGATCAAGTTACGAAACAATAAATGTTATAGAAAAATGAGAAATAAAAAGTATACCAATGTACAACAAGTTCTAATACTCCACCCGCCACAAAATAAGTGTATGGTATGACTTCTTAAAGTATTTCTTTGTCAACTTTGACTTTAAATATCTTTTTTATATTATATAATACTTGATGAAAATTATACTAATGAAGATACATTTAAAACCTAATTCATTCATGTATTTTGCATCAAGTATCATATAACACAAAAAAATTGATTAAGGTCAAAGTTGAAACAATTTGACTGTGAAAAGTTAAACTGGACACTTATTTTAAAACGAATGTAATAATAAATTTTAACTAGCCAAGATTTTTGAAAATAATTTATTGTGCCTGGACAAAAGTCACACATTTAAAAAAAATGCAACTACTACACTCTTCAACAAATCAAATATCATTCTTAACCATTAAACTCTCTTTTGATTAGTTGACACAATAAAAAGACTATTATTTTGAGACATACCAAAATGAAAATGAGGATTACAATTTTAAGACGAAGAATCAATTTTGACTAAATAATAGGATATGACATTGGTATCCCCTAAAAGTGGAAAAAGTACCAAAAAGGTACAATATTTTTTTTCCTACTAGTTAGTCTATTTTTTTCAAATTGGTCATACTAACTCAACTGCTCAACTTCGTAACTTCACCAATGGTTGACACGTGTCCCTTTTTAAGTGATAAAAGTCAAACAATTTGATATTTTGTCTTATTATCAATAGTGACAAAAAGTCATAAATACCCTCAATTTAATATTTTATCTTCCTTTTATTATACCCACCAACCTCATACATATAACCACCTACTTCACAAATACATCTCCTCAACTCCTCCACCCACTGTTCAACTTCACTCGTTACTAATTTGGTCCATCTCTACTTAAGGGTCCAAGAAAAAACTTTTACAGGCCATAAAATTAAACATAGATTTGTAATCTTCAAAACATTACTAACGAGTTTTTTAACCCGTGCTTCGCTACGGGGCGCGAGGTTTTACGTTAAGAAATAAATTTGCAACGGAACGATAATCTAAGGACAATTTCCACCAAGTGCTATTTTCGTATATTTTTTACTCGGGAAGGGTGAAAATTTCAGAAATAGTCCTTAGGTTATCGTCTCATTGCAAAGTTAGTCAATAAGGACTAACTTCGCAACGGACAGATAATCCCAAAAACAATTTCCGTATATTATGTCCTCGGGGTTGGTGAAAAACTGACGTTTCCCAAAGCGTACCGCTAATTGTTATAATAGTATAATTTCGTTAAAGAGATTAAACAAAACATAAAATTAAAAAAGAAAATTGCCTTATTAAAAGTTGTGTAAAAAAAGAAAGAAACAAATTGATATTCATTTGAATTATGGTTAAAAATAATAAAGAGAAATCTATGTTATTGTAGAAAAAAGAAAATGATAAAAAGGATTAGTTTTTTGTAAGTACAAATTGAAAATGCATAAAAAAATTAAAAAAGAACATGTAAAAAATAAGGAGTTGAGCACAAGGTGGAGGAGTTGTGTAGTGGACAATGGAGTCGAGTGGATTAGTTGAGCAGCGGAGGAGTCGAGCAGCGGGCGGAGGAGTTGAGTAGATGTATGTGTGAATTTCTTGTGACTCCATGTGTGAATTCGAACTTTGTTGGTTGGAAGTGGAAAGTAACACATACCTACTATTACTAGAAACTCTCAATTTCTTGTGACTCTGTGTGAATTTGAAATTTTTGGTATTTTTTGTTTTGTCGAGAGGAAAAATCCAAATGACTCGTCAATAAAGTGAGGGCTTTTCGGACCTTCTCAAATCCTCACTCCCCACCCTGTTTCACCATATATGATAACACTAATATTCTCATAAATGGTTTCATAATATGTTGTTCCATCATAACTATAAGAAGATCCATCCTGTTGCTCGCAACCTCCTTTGGCCTTGATATGTGAATCATGGTGGGAACTTCTAGAGATCCCAGTGAAGGAGTCTCAGGCTTATGGACTACCTCCTGTAACATATTATGTCATTATCCACGTGTCTTGTCAAGGTGAGTGTCACTATATAGTAAGAGAATTGTCTTGTTAATGAGGTGGTACTATCGAATAAGGTTTCCCTGATAGCACCAAGAAAAACTATGAACTCTTATATTCCACTTTTGCTCGATCGAGTATTGTTGGATAAAGAGTACTCTAGTAAGATTAAATTTGTATCCCTCCGTATTCTTTCGCCATCAAATGACCTAAGTTTTATACTCTACAATGTCTTTATTTTCTTGGATCTTTTGCATTATGTGAGCATGAATGGTGCATGGTAACGACAATAGTGAAAACTGGTAGCGTAGAAAATTTTAATTTACTAACAAACTTTAGCGAACTGATTGATGTTGCCATCTATTTAATTTCCTTGAGGACTAGTTTTAACAATAACTCAATAAGTGATGGGCAACAGTACAACTAAAAACAAATTAATTAAATACGGAGTTACTACATAAGCTACCGCACATAATTCTCACCAACCTTAATCTTCTTCATCTCATCGCATCTCATATCCTCCACCAAGTAAACTTCGTTGCCAGTCGCTGGTTGCAATCAGGTACTTTATCCTTAAGTAATCATGAAAATATTTATTTTAGAGTAAACTGCAAAAATCATCCTTGTGGTTTGTAGTTTGTGACACTAATCATCCCTAACCGATACTATTGGCACTAATCATCCCTGGGTGGAAAATGTCCGGCAAAAATCATCCTTATTGGGGATGATTTTTGCAAAAAGCTTAACAAGAAGTTTTGCAAAAATCATCCCTCTAGGGATGATTTTTGCTGAACATTTCATCACTCATGGATGATTAGTGCCAATAGTATCGGCTAGGGATGATTTGTGCCACAAACTACAAAACATAGGGATGATTTTTGCAGTTTACTCTTTATTTTATTATCTAAAGGTTTGAGAATAACTTTGTCGTTACTCGTTACAATAGTTGGTATGAATGAGCTCAGATATAAGTTTGATCACAAAGTAAATAATGAAAAAGATTTAAACCAGTTTGAAATTGCTTGCTTGAATACCGATTTGTACGTTATTTGGCTTTAATAATCATACAGAAAAGTAGTCAAACAACTTCTAAAAACGGATTGAAATAATTAATGAGAGTTGCATACATATGTGTTTTGCATGAGAGTGTGCAAGAAAACACATCATACGCCTCTTCTAATTAAGTTGTATTTAAAGTAGTAAGCCTGTATGTGTATGACACAGTTAACTTTTTTGTGTAACATGTTTGCAGCAAGTATTATTGGTTACTCCATCCGTTTAAGAAAAATGCATTTATTACTGCTTTATCTTTCTTACTTTTTGACAGAATAACAGCTTTACCCTTAGCTATTATACATGATATATTGAACAACTGATGTGCGGTTTCTTATGGTGTCAAGGGGAGACGAAGAGAGGTAAAGCTAAAGTTTATAGGGACGATGTTTGTCTCCCTACGAATGAAGGCGGGCTTGGAGTTCGTAAGTTAGATACGATTAACATAGCCTTAATGACATCCCATATATGGAAGCTTATAACGCATAAAGAGTCGATGTGGGTTAGATGGATCCATGCTTACAAACTGAAAAAGCGTAGTTTTTGGGAGGTTCCGCTTGTGTCAAATGTCATTTGGGGTTGGCGTAAACTCTTGCAAATTCGTAATACGGTTCGTCCTTACTTTTGGTACAAAATAGGAAATGGTGAAAAAGCTTCTGTTTGGTACGACACATGGGATGAATTATGCCCGTTAATGAACCACGTTTCATATAGAGGCATAAGTAATGCCGGGTTTGATTGTCAAGAAACTCTGGCAAATGTGGTGTCTAATGGTTCCTGGACGTGGCCTCACACCTCGTATAGTTCGTTCCCCATTCTTAACCAAGTAAGTGTTCCAACGTTGCATTATAATCATATTGACACGCTTCAATGGAAGCTTCACGATGGCACGCTATCTTCATTTTCTGTAAGGAATGCTTGGCATACTGTCCTTGTTCGTGGTAATGAAGTTGATTGGTTCAAGTTAGTTTGGTCAACGTATAGTATCCCTAGACACGCTATACACTTGTGGCTCGTTAAGAGGAAACGATTATTGACACAAGATCGAATGAGGGAATGGGATGTCGGTAGTAATATTGACTTAAACCTGCTTCGGTGTCCGCTTTGCAAGACGCATCATGATTCTCACGATCATTTATTTTTCGAGTGTGCTTATTCGTCGCAAGTGTGGGCTCAAGTGTTAAGCACGACTGATGTTAGATTTTCTTCTTCGAGATGGAGCGACATTATGAATTGGTTAATTCCTATTGCAAGTAAGAACAATGTTGATAGCATTGTTGGTCGTCTTATAGTGGCTGCTTCCTCTTACTTCATATGGCAAGAGCGCAACAACATAATCCATGGAAAAGGCGATAGAAGACTAGAGCAGGTGACTCAGATTGTGGTTGATATCATGAGATTAAAGCTTGCCTCAATTCGTTTTAAGAAGAAGGCGCGTGTTGATAGGATGCATAGCACGTGGAAAATTTCGAATATTCTTTCGGATAGTGGCTGAGTAGTTGTTTCTAGAGGTCCTAGTGCTTATGTTTATTTTGTTAAGGTTCTTTAGGTAGTGCTTTGAAGTTGGTTGTTATGTTTTTTGAGCTTGTTCAAAGAATATAGTTTTGTTAGGTTTAAAGGGTGGATCATTACCACCCTCTTATGTTCCTAACCCCATTCATGTTTAATATTTTCACCGGGTATTCTAACCCTTTACTCAAAAAAATAATAATTAAAGTCTTCTTTTAAGTTTGTAATCATAATTTCAAACAAGGGTAATATAGTAAACTTAATTAAACTTAATTAAACATCTCTATCTATTTTTAGTAGTGAACAATTAAATTGGAACATCCTAAAAAGAAAACATAAACAATAAAAATGGTGAGTAATACTCAACAATAAAAGTTTTTGTCACTTGTTCATAAATTTTCGCCTCTACACCTCACAGAAGCTAAAAATGCAAGAAAGACAATTGTAGTACATAACTTAATGTTAATAAATATTGAACAACCAAACACAAACACCCACCTACCACTTTCTTTATAATCTCCCTATTTTTCACAAGGAGTTTCATTCTATTAAAAAACACACCCATGCATAAATTTTGTAAACTTCTAGTGAAAGAAGAAAAATTAGCATCACTGCATATGTTTGTAAGAGTGCTGGGAACGGTCGTGCCGTTGGGCTCGTGCCGTTCTCAAAAATTCTCAAAAAGTGGTGTCACGTCAGCAAAATGAAGAACGACACCAGAAAAAAACTGAACGACACCACATTTGCTAGGGCATCCGTTGGCACCATGTTTTCTGGTGCCGTTGGCCAAATTTTTTTTATTCTTTTTTTTCATTTACGTAAAGGTTTATTTTAAACTAAAAAAATAAATTAAAAAAATAATTTTTTAAATAAAAAAATTATATAAATGAAACTCAAAACACACACACATAACACATACACACAACATACACACACACATCTTCTTTCTTCGTGTGTAAAACACACACACACACAAAAACAAAAACACACACATAACACACACACACACACAGAACACACATACATACATACACACACACATAAACACACACACACACACATAAACACCCACATAAACACACACAAAAAGAACAAAAAAAAGAGAACCGCGTGGGCTGTTACGAACGACGCCAGACCGAACGGCGCGAGCACAGGAGTCGTGCGTCGTTCATTCGGCTCGCGCCGTTCTTTGGCGCAACCTTTTCACGCTACCGTTCCCCCGGCTCTAAGTACTTTTATGCACCTTGTTCAAAAGTATAGTATTTGACAAGTATGATTTCATTATTGGTTGCTTTTTTATGAGTTTTTAACTCAAGCGATTCTTGTTGAAAAACATCATATGATTTGTATTATAAAGTTAAGCAATAATGTACTTCACATTTACGGCTAAATTATGCTATAACTTGTATTTTTGTTTTGTTTTGCACAAATCCATTTTTGGATGTATAAAAAACTATTTGTGTCACATGTCTAAATGTATAAGATTATATTAGCTGTCATTAAGTCATAGATTGATATGATTAGCTGTGATTGATTATTTTACATTAATTGTGATAAGGTCATATCCTATAATTATAGGAAGTTACCATAGATAGTCAGAGTCTCGTTCATATATAAAGTGATATCGCTGTATAATTCATTCATGTGGAATAAACCGAATTGTAATATGGTATCACAGCCTCTCACAAAGATCCTCCCAAAACCCTTAATTTTTCTTTCGGCTGCTCATTAAGTCGACTGCTTTTCTTTGTTGTTTTACTGCTTGCTATTGTTCAATCGTCATAGCCACATGACGAGTGACACGCCTCTACCAACACAGTCAAAACTCCATTGCAAGCATCAAGGCGTGTATCCCCACCCTTGATCTTGATAAATTAAACTACAATGCTTGGAGCTCGTTGTTTCAGCGTTTTTGCAAAACCTATAAAGTTCATCATCATCTTGACACCTCACCTACTACAACTGCATCTGCAGTTGACCCTATCCATGAGACTAATGACTCGTTAGTCGTCATGTGGATCTACTCAACCATATCTCCAAAACTCGTGGAGATGGTAGTTGATGTTGATTCTACCGCATATGGAGTTTGGAAGATGATTTGTGCTTAAACACACATCATTTATATCCCGGAAAACACTATAAATCAGACTAAAAACACTAAAATATGGATAATTATCTTGCAAATATGTTTGTATTGTGTTTTTATGTCTTACAGGTACAAAGGATTGAAAACGAAGCAGAAACTGTATTTTTCGGTGACTTTCGGATTATATTCGATGACGTTTTCGCGTTTATCCAGATTCAAATGAAATCGAAGAAATGCCACGAGCACTCCATTAGAAAGAGCACGAAAATTCGAGTCCGGCGGTGCCTTCATCTCTTATTGGGCCGGCCCGACACCATTTATATGGGTCGGACCGACCCATAAATATATAAAGCTAACAATTCAACCCAAGATCAATGAAAACATTCGGCCCAGATAGATTAATGTATCAGCAAATACAAGTCCAAAAGAAACTCGGCCCAATAAGCTTACGCAGCCCAAGACAAAATTGAGTTATAACTTTTGATATTCGTTGCAGTTGATGGGCAAGTAGACCTCACGCCCTTTAATTAATTCAATGAGGCGAGTGAACAGCCCCACTCTCACCCACTATATTATTTTTGACAAATCAAAAGAGGACACGTGTAGGCAGATAATTGGTGGATTGAGTTTTCTGCCAGCTGCTCAGTACAAGGATGTTAGATCCAGCAATGATTGGAGAGTAATGAATTTTGAGGAAGCTTCGTGCCCCGCTCCTCCCACACGATTTTACACTTCTGCCCTTGTAGTTTGGCTATAAAAGAAATGGAGCTCCTCACTTTTGAGGCATTAGATTTTTAGCTTATTTTCACAAAAGTAGTATTAGCTTATTTTTAGTTATAGTTTCAGCTTATTAATTTTTGTAAAAGCTTTTAAAAAGCGTATTAGCTTATTGTAAGGATCTTATTTTTGCTTATTAATGAGAAATGAAGTTTAAGGTTTGTGTTTCTTAGATGCTTATTCCGTTTGCTTATTACTTCTACTTTTCTTCTTTCTTTTCTTTATAAGTTGTTTCTTCAGCTTATTCACTAAGCTTGTTAGAGTTCTGAGAATAAGCTCAGTGAATAAGCTGAAGAAACAGCTTATAAAGAAAAAAAAGAAGAAAAGTAGAAGTAATAAGCAAATGGAATAAGCATCTAAGAAACACAAATCTTAAACTTCATTTCTCATTAATAAGCAAAAACAAGATCCTTACAATAAGCTAATAAGCTTTTTTTAAAAGCTTTTACAAATATTAATAAGCTGAAACTATAACTAAAAATAAGCTAATACTACTTTTGTGAAAATAAGTTAAAAATCTAATGCCTCAAAAGTGAGGAGCTCCATTTCTTTTATAGCCAAACTACAAGGGCAGAAGTGTAAAATCGTGTGGGAGGAGCGGGGCACGAAGCTTCCTCAAAATTTTATTACTCTCCAATCATTGTTGGATCTAACATCCTTGTACGGAGCAGCTGGCAGAAAACCCGATCCACCAATTATCTACCTACACGTGTCCTCTTTTGATTTGCCAAAAATAATATAGTGGGTGAGAGTGGGGCTGTTCACTCGCCTTATTGAATTAATTAAAGGGCTTGAGGTCTACTTGCCCATCAACTGCAACGAATATCAAAAGTTATAACTCAATTTTGTCTTGGGCTGTATAAGCTTATTGGGGCCGAGTTTCTTTTGGACTTGTATTTGCTGATACATGAATGCATCTGGGCCGAATGTTTTCATTGGTCTTGGGCTGAGTTGTTAGCTTTATATAAGTATGGGTCGGTCCGACCCATATAAATGGTGTCGGGCCGGCCCAATAAGAGATGAAGGAACCGTCAGACTCGAATTTTCGTGCTCTTTCCAATGGAGTGCTCGCGGCATTTCTTTGATTTCGTTTGAATCTTGATAAACGCGAAAACGTCGTCGAATATAATCTGAAAGTCACCGAAAAATACCGTTTCTGCTTCGTTTTCAATCCTTTGTACCTGTAAGACATAAAAACACAATACAAACATATTTGCAAGATAATTATCCATATTTTAGTGTTTTTAGTCCTATTTATAGTGTTTTCCGGGATATAAATGATGTGTGTTTAAGCACACATCAAATTTCCTCACACTTAGCCATTGCTGGTCCCACATGCAATGTTTATAAAACAAGACTAGAAAGAAATAATTCAAAACCCTCTTAACTTAATAACCCTTCACATCAAACAAGAACAGAAAAAGTTCATTAAGAGAGTTTAAAAATCATTTGTTTTGAAAGCGCCATCGTTTTAACCACTTATTCATTAAAAGATAAAAAAACTAAGATAACATTTTAATAAAATTATTTAAAAGGCTTAAAGAACGGGAGTTCGTCATACTCGAATTTTCACAATCCCCAAACCAAGCTTAAAACGAAATCACCGCTAAATATAAAATTAAATACTAACACTACTCATAAATGCTAATTGTGTACCCACAGCTACTTTTCGCTCCTTATTCCTAATTTCCTCTACGGATTTTATTCGGAAAATATAATGTGAAACGAGATCACTTATTTAAATAAATTATAGCCTTATTATTATAAAGGTAACCGGTTGATTGAAGCAGTTTATACACACGTAAAAAACAATATACTTATAGAGAAATTAAGGAAATCCCCAAGTATCCCTTGGACAATTCCACTCTCAAAGATATATATATAGAATACGTATATTAAACCGGGTAAGTATGATCACCCGGGTCGTTTCCCCAATGACTCGTGCAATGGAAACCTCGTTTAAGTTTGGATCCTGATTTGAATAAGAGAAGAGATATTTTTTGATTTAATTATACTACTAAAATTAAAGGCACAACTAAACAACTAATTAACAAATTAAACTAATTACGAAAGTAAATAAAATGCGACATTTAAGAAAACAAATGCAATTTAAATCCTAAAATTATAAACTAAATTCGAAACTTATTTTTTTTTAAAAATATTAAACTTAAGCTAAAAATTATATAAAAATACTTTTTATAAGCAGAAAAAGTGCAGAAATTTGATTTTATAAAAAGCCCCAATTTTTATCAAGTAATTAAAAACTAATTTAAGAAATTAAACTAAAAACCTAATTAATTATTTATTAAAACTTATTTTTTTATAAAACTTAAACTAAAACTTACCAAACACATGGGTTGAAAGTGACATGAAACAAAACTGAGGGGTAGGCGGGGTAAATTGAGATTTTATACTAAAAACACAAAGATTGAACACTTGACAGAAACAGTCCCTTAACCTAGGGACTTAACAAGACTAAACTATTAACTAACAAGGACTAACTATGCAATTAACAAGGACTAACTATGTAATATTTAAACTAACAAAAACTATAAAAACAAGCAAGATGGACCCTTTGAAACAAACTTAGAAACCAAACAAAAACAGCATCCCCTTTTTTATTAACAACAGCTAATTGACAGAATTTTAAAAGCTAAAATATTTTAAACCTCAATTTTTATTACTAAAATAAGCTAAATAAGCTCATTTGCTCTTATAATTTTAGAAGTTATTACTTATTTCTTAAACTACATAAGCTAAGGTCAAATAAAAGCTGAATAAGCTTATGAAAACTAATAAGCTTCAGCAGCTTATAACCAAAACTGATTAACCAAGTACTTCAAAACCACACCATAGATTCAACTTATAAATTAAAGCTACAGCTTATTCTTAAAAACTGCTTATCAAACAACATTAAAAAATTCAACAAAGCTTATTAAGTAAACAGAACAAGAACAAAATGTAAAAACAATAAAGTAAGATGTACCATTGGCTTCTCCTGCTTATGAAAGGAAAGAAACTAAGCTAAGTGGGGCTTAGGCTTAATCCCAACATAAGCCCTGAAATCAAACCAACAAACACCTAAAACTATTCTATAAGGGACCCCTCAGGCACTACACCCCTTGTTACCATTGCAGCCATCCAAATTCCATTAGTTTGGTTACAAGCCTTGATCAAATAAACTCAATAACAAACACAAACACATGATTTCGACGAAATTTAAATGATCAATTTCGTATGAAAATACATCACTTTTATGAAATAAAATCTCTTACAATACGAAATGAAATGAAATTAAAATTACATAAAAACTTCTAACAACTTTAATCGAAAAATTAAACTACTAAATAAAATAAACTAAAAATTAACCACTAACTACTCTTTTGTGCTGGAATGAGGGGGGTTTTATACCCCCAAGCTTGAGCTAATCCCATCTTCTCGATCCTTCTTCTTGCTTCAATCTTGACCCTCCAATCTCTTCTCTCTCCTTGATCTCATATGTAAGCCGTAGGATTTAATAGTGTATAAACCCGGATCGATGATGTGGCTTGATGTGTGTTAGTTATGAGAGTGTGTACACTCACACATGTCACATCACCAATCACGATCCTTCTTTTAGCCACGGTGGAATGGGTTAAGGCTAATTGAAAGCGATGGGTGGGTTACGGGTTGTGAGGGGGACATTAACCCTAAGGTTAATTTGAGTGTGGGTGAGTGATTTGTAACTAGGGTTCTTGGGTGTTCTTGAGCGATTCGGTGTGAGTGAGTGAGAGTAAATCTGTTTTGGGGGTAAATAGGTGAATAGTAACTGTTATTAGGTTATAAGGTTAACCGGGTTGGTCGGGTAAAGGGGTCGGGTAATTGGGTTGGGGGTTGCATTGTGATTGGATGAGAGGAGTCCACGGGTAGATTTGACCCGGGTCTATGACCCGCGCCTTTTTTGTAAGTTTGAGATAATTACATAATTGGCCCTTGTGTTTGGGCAAGCACTATTTCAGCTTATGAACAACTTTGGGAAATTGCATATTTGGCCCTTGTGTTTATGGAAACAATGGAATGGGGTTTTGGTTTTGACTGTGGTTTCTTGCAATTGACTGTAGAAGGCTGAGGCATGATTTCTCTGGCTTCGGCTTTGAGATCTTTAGCTTCTTGATCACTCATCCGTTCTCGTGTTCGTTTTTGCCTGGTTTCTTGACTGTTTTCTGTGATTTTTGACATATCCGTACCTGCACACATTAAACTCAGATACAAGCACATTTTTGCCATTTTTGATCCGTTTTGGGTTTATTTGGGTCTTTTTAAGCATAAATAGATATGTGTATTCTACACTTATCAAAATTCCCCAAACTAAACGATTGTGTGTCCTCACGCAATATCACATGCCTTATAACCAAATACCTCATTAAAACTTGAAACTATTATAAACAATAAATATACGGGGTGACCGAGTCTTTTACTCATATCTAACAGTAGACTTAGTCTTTCACCATTGGAGAAATGTACAACAGCTATGCGGGTTTTGACTTATGGGGCATCGTTTGATGCTGTTGATGAATACTTGAGGATGAGTGGTGATGTGACAAGAAAGTCTCTCATGGCGTTCTTATGAGGCATCGTTTCTTGCTTCGGTGATACGTACCTTCGAAGGCCAAATAAAGATGATTTAGCGAGACTACTATATGTTGGGGAACAACGTGGGTTCCCAGGTATGACAGGTAGCATTGACTGCATGAATTGGGAATGGAAAAATTATCCTACAGGATGGGTTGGGCAATACGCGGGAATAAGTGGAAAGCCAACCATCATTTTAGAAGTTGTTGCATCATATGACTTATGGATATGGCATGCTTTCTTTGGAACACCAGGTTCGTGCAATGATATTAATGTTCTCCATCGATCTCCAGTTTTTAGTGATGTGTTAGAAGGTCGAGCACCAAAAGTGAGTTATGTTGTGAATGGCCATCAAAGAAATATGGCATATTATCTTACTGATGGCATATATCATTCATGGGCAGCATTTGTCAAATATATAACTTCTCCACAAATTAGAAAGCATAAGTTGTTCGCTCAACATCAAGAGGCCGTCCGAAAAGATGTAGAGCGAGCATTTGGAGTTCTACAACGTTTCGCATTCCTTCGACGTCCATGTCTTATTTGGGACTATACAAATAGGATAAATTATGATTGCTTGCATTATTATGCATAATATGACAGTTGAAGACGAACGAGAATCTTATAAAAATTATGATCCATCCGTTTTTTTTAACGACACACAAACAAATGGTGACGATGATGTTGTTGCGTTCTCCACTGAACGAATTGCAAATTTGGCAAGTTTTATGAGAAACAGAGAACAACTACGCAACAACGAAGCTCACTCATCCCTGAAAAATGACTTGATTGAGCATATATGGCAAAAATTTGGCGATGATAATTAATTAAGTCATTTGTATCTCTTATATTTGTAATTTGTAATTTATGCATCTATTTGTAATTTCGCTTGTTTCTCTTAAATGGGGTACATATTTTATTTCAATTACAACGTAAGATTTTTTTAATTATTAAAACAGTCATTTTATAAAAATATATTTAGTACTCCCTCCGTCCCAAAATTATTGTCCCCTATTGACTTTTTAAGTCTTTTTCTTCTAACTTTGACCTTAAATATTTTTGTTCATAGTATATAATACTTGATGAAAATCATAACTATGAAAATACATTGAAAAACCAATCAATTCATATATTTTTCATTAAGTATTATATAACACAAACAAAAATATTTAAAGTCAAAGTTAGAAAAAAAAGACTTGAAAAGTCAATAGGGGACAATAATTTCGGGACGGATGGAGTAAATACTTTATTTAATATAGAATTTCATATGAAATATTAAGTAATTAAATTAAAATTAAAATAAATAATATTATATGTTAGGTTGGGTTGTTGATAAATGATAAAAAAGTATAGATTGGTTGTATGTATTGGTTGTATAGGTGGATGAAA
This sequence comes from Tanacetum coccineum, assembly GCA_026074375.1. Taxonomy (NCBI): domain Eukaryota; kingdom Viridiplantae; phylum Streptophyta; class Magnoliopsida; order Asterales; family Asteraceae; genus Tanacetum; species Tanacetum coccineum. Next base: position 63,638 of record BQNB010003920.1, on the reverse strand, counting down.
GAGAAAATAATATTTTAATGGGAGATTGTGTTATGAAGGGTTGTGAATAAACATAGTCTTACAATCATCCTCATCCATATAATATACAAGATCACTACTTTTATTTAAACAAAATCCTTCTCCTTCCCTTGTAAAATACAACGGGGGAATTGCATATATATCCCTCTAAAGATCAATAATTGCATATATATCCTGCTTAAAGTCATAATTACGTATATATCCTCTAAAACATTAAATATCTACATATATATCCAAATAGCTAATTTATGTTTAAATAAAATCTTAAAATACACAATAATTTTGCATTGACCATTATACCCTTTACTTGTATCTTCTTATAATCATTATGTTAGATATTAGAAAAAGACTCGGTCACCCCGTGTATTTTACTGTTTTATTTAGCTCGTAGTTTAATAGTTAATAGTACGTTTTTCGGTTTTAAGTCGGGTACAAATACCCGGTATATTGTAAGTACTATATATTGCCTCTTCCAACTTTGGAAGAGGCAAGCTAGTCATAATTCATTTTACAAAAGAAAACACTTTCTCTCTCTAGACATTCTCTCTCTAGTGTTTCTCTCTCTAAAAACTAGCCCGATCCAAGAATCGAACCCGTGTTATGATAAAGGATATACCACAATTGGTATCAGAGCTAAAGGGATGATTAGATCGTGTGTATGTGCGATTTCTTGGTTGATTTAGATCAAAAAGTGAACCTTTGAAGTGTTCTAGCTCGTTTTTTATGATCTCCGAATTTTTGTTGGGTGTATTGATAAAGTTTGGGTGTTTCTAGTAGCTATTACCTTAAGGTATTGTGTTGTGCAAAAGAAATCAAGCAAAATCGTTCAAAAGGGTGATTTATAGGTGATTTTGTGTGAAAAACGTCGTTGTTCTTCGTGGAGAGTTGCCAGAATTTCTTCACGGCGGTTTGCTGAAATAATATATTTTATTTAGTGGGTTACCAACCCTCTGACACACGGCGGGTTGCTTAGGTGGCGGGTTGTTACTAAGCAGCGGTTTGCTTTCCAGCGGTTTGCTTAGGTGGCGAGTTGCTCAAGTAGCGGGTTGCTTTATACTTAGCAGCGGTTTGCTTACCAGCGGTTTGAACAGGTTATCAGCGGGTTGAATATTATAAATAGCAAATATCTTAAGGAAACTCTGGCGGTTTGAAAACTCAACGGCGGTTTGATTAAATATTCTTCGCGGCGGGTTGCTTGGCAGCGAGTTGTGTTCGGCGAGTTGCCTCAAAATTCCACCGGCGAGTTGCCTTATTTCTTTGCAGCGGTTTGGTAGCCTTTGGCGGCGGGTTGAGCTTCTGTCTTAGAAATTTGAAATATTTCAAACCCGGGATTTAATATCACTAAAACAAAATACAAATACGTTAACCTCACCACTTTTAACGTACACTCACTAATCATTGATCGATCAAAACATATCATATCATAATAATACAAGATGTCTAGTATGCAAGAAGACATCCAGTGTGCAGGTTCTGATACACGCCCACCAATGCTTGATAGAACAGACTTTGAATCTTGGCAACAACGTATACGTCTGTACTGTCTAGGAAAGGATAATGGAGAGAATATTATGAAGTCCATCAAAGAAGGACCATTTCAGATGGGAACGGTCTCAGATGTTATAGCTGGAGAAACTGAGGGTGCAGTTCAACAAGGTCCAGTACGTGCTAGAGTCCTTAGCGACCTTTCAGCTGAAGAAAAGGAAAGGTATAAAGCTGACATTCGTGCAACCAATATCCTACTTCAGGGTATACCAAAGGACATCTACTCACTCATCAATCACTATACTGACGCCAAAGACATTTGGGAAAACGTGAAGATGATTCTGGAAGGTTCTGAGCTAACAAAAGATGACCGGGAATCTCAGCTATACGATGACTTTGAACACTTCCGTCAAATCAAAGGAGAAAACATTCAAGGATACTACGTTAGGTTTACGAAACTCATTAATGACATGAGAAACATCAAGATGACCATGTCCAGGATGCAGCTTAACTCAAAGTTTGTGAACAACATGTTGCCTGAGTGGAGTAGATTCATAACTGAAGTCAAACTTAACAGAGGTTTGAAAGAGTCAAACTGTGATCAGTTGTATGCATACTTAAAGCAACATGAGGTGCATGCTAATGAGAACAGAATCATGATGGAAAGGTTCGGTCAACCAAATAATGATCCGTTGGCACTAGTGTCGGAACGCCTCGCCTCAGCAGTATCCATTACATATATAAGTCTCCTTAACCCACAAAAGAAACCATATCCTACTGTACAAACTCTCAACTGGACTCAAGGAAGATCTTCGACAGAAAAACTTGATTGAAAGTCTATCTCAACCACCACATGCCTCTCAACTCAATATTGTACAATTCCACCATTTCCTTAAACAAACAATCAAAACTTAGAGCTTCGTCTAATGCAAGGAGCAAAGCGATGGTTTTAAGACGGGGAAAGGTTGTGGTTTAGATGTCGTAGAAGATACATGCGGGCTATATCAAGGAAAAATGACCATTTCGGAGAACAATGCAAGAGGAAATTGGTTTGTTGTAGCGGTGGAATTAGGAGGTCAGAACCGAGGAGGCATGATTAATCCTGGTCAAGCGAAACCCATCAAGTGCTACAACTGTAACGGACTAGGGCACATAGCACGTGAATGTCCAAGACCAAAGCGAATTCAGGATTCAGACTACTTCAAGGACAAGATGCTACTAATGCAAGCCCAGGAAAGAGGTGCAGTATGGGGATGAATGGAAACAGTTTGTTGTTTCTTGTTAGGGGAACAGTTGGTTACCAACGTTGCTGATGATGTGATTAGAATTTACCCTGAGAATGACTTGGCGCTCAACGTGGACCATGTATTTGACGCTGATGAATGTGATGCATTGATCTGATGTTGACGAGAGGTCCCATTCACACGACCCATGTTCATGGACCTAACCTCAACATCGGAAGATCTCATCTACGATGAAGCCGGACCATCACATGACTCGAATACTCCATTTGAGGTACAAGATCATGATTCCTTTGTAGATCATATGGATGAGTATCATGAAGTACACGAGATGCAAAACGATGTACAACACAACTACGTTTTTGACTCTGATGCTGAATATACGAGTGATAGAAATATTATTCTGTATAATCAGTATCTGGAAGACAACGAAGAAAATGATGTACAAAGTAATGTATCTTATGTACAAAATGATGCATTAATGTTAATTATCAATGAAATGCATGAAGATGGTGTTCAACATGGTGTACAAAGTAGGTTAGCGAATAAGCCAGAAAAGGTAGTTAATGACTCATTGACTGCTGAACTTGCAAGATATAAGGAACTGGTCGGGGAATATGAAAAACGGGCAAAGTTTGAATTAACTAATAGAGAACGAAAAAATGATGAACAAATGAGAATAATTATCTCAGACCGAAATAGAAAGGAAACTTCTTTAAAATCAGAACTTCATTCTGTACAAATTCTACTTAGTTCTACCGTTGGCCATTATAAGTCAAAGACAGAAGAAGTGACCATTTTGAAAAAGGTTTTTAAACATAAAGAAGACAAATTCCTTGAAGAGTTTTTGGATTTAAAGAAGCTAAAAGATAAGATTGAAGATAGATTATACAAACAGGATCAGTCTGTTCAAACACTTCGCATGTTGTGTAAACCAAAATCTTTTTATGATGAAAAGCACAAGGTAGCAATAGGCTACAAAAATCCTGTATGTCTCGCTCGTGCAAAGCAAGCTCAGCCTGCTCTGTATAATGGTCATGTACTGGTCACTACCAATCATACACCCCTTTATACACCCCCTGTCATACATGACTCAGAGGAGACGCTTGAGTTAGCTGTAATAACTAAGAATAGAATGTTGTTGAAAATGCAAAGCCCCCTATGTGTGGAAAATAAAAAAACAATATGAGTTAAAATCGGGGTGAGATTATGCCCCCCCCCCCTGATTACTCGAAAGAGAACTTTTTTGCAACCTTTGCTCCCCAAAAGAAAACAAATCTGACCCCAGAACAGATATTTTGTCCATAGAATGACAACAACAGGAAAAAAGTGCTGGAGACCTAGCTCCAAAACCAATGTCAGCATTGACAGTGTATCCACCCAATACTCCTGTCAAGCTTGTCCCCAGAATTCTTCCAACTAAAAGTCAGGTGAAGATTAATCTTTATGTACTCACACAACTTTTTACGGAATTTGACAAAACTTGCAAAACTAGAATCACCCCTACAGGTATTACAGAGGGGGAAAGGAGGTTTTTGAGCAAACGAAAAGATGTTTACCTCACTGAAAGTTATTCATTTTTCAAAACACATAAAGAACACTTTGTTGGAAGTTCAACATCCCACATGTCAAAGAGAAAAAGAAATGTATGAGAATTTATTGAATCAAATGAATAAACAAAAGTGACCAGAATACTGTAGACAAGCAATGTTCTGAATATTGAAAAGAAAGAAAACCTTCTCATTGAAAATGAGAATCTGATGTAATTGTTTGTGACTCAACTCTGTATGATGTGGAAAAATCACTTTTGTCTAGATAATGAAGCTGACATGTCTAAAGTTTATGATGAGTCAAAACATATTTCAAAACTTGAAAGGGAATACCTAAATTTGCAATTAAAGTATCAACATCTTCAAGAAAGTTTTGATAAATAAAAATTCACAAGCGATCACAGGAACTCCAGATTTTAACTCATTCATTTAATAATCAAGATCTGAACATCAGATCAAGAAAAGGACAACGTGATTAGACACTTGAAAGATCCTAGTCGCTAAGTGAATGACTGATGTATGAGCCTTATAATGCAAAAAGATGTCGACTGTTCTTATTGAACAAGAATGATTGCGATAGAGTAAAATAGAAAAGGTCAAACAACATTACAAGGAATTGTATGACTCAATTAAGATTACGCGTGCTCACACAAGTGAAAAGACATCTACCATGTTAAATGAGATTGAGAGTCTAAAAGCTCAATTGCGAAGCAAAGAGTCTTGTTTCACTAGTGACTATGTCAAACCAAAAGTTCTTGCTCCTGGCATGTATGCCATTGACGTTAAACCCATCCCTCATGCCCCTTAAAACAATAGGATTGCACATTTAAACATATATCAGACATCTTAAGTGAGAGTGTAGAAAACAGTTTAGGAGAGTTTAAAGAGGATGCTAGAGTAGATTAAACCACTGGGGGATAATGCACTTAACTATGCTTGCCAACACAAACTATCTAGTGAATGTTAGAATATGTGATTGACACATGCCCAAAAAGTTTCAATGAAAGAGATAACAAGGCTCCCTCTACCCCTGTTACTAGGAAAAAGCAAGTTACATTTAGTGATAAACCAGGAACTTCATCTAGCAACACACAGAAACACAAAGTGCACCAGAGAGTTCAACAGACTAATATCCCTGTGATTCCCTCCAATAGGAGTAAACTATTCCACTGAAGCAAGCGATTCAAAGCCTAGAAATCAATACAAAAAAAATAGGATGCCTGCCTGCTAAGATGAGAATAAGAGGGAATTAGAAGTACACCTTAGGACAAAATAAGTCTGTTATGGACAAAAGTACAATCGGGTTGATTCTAGCATTAGCTCCTAAGCGTGTTGTAATTAAATCGAATTCCTGATCTGTGTGCAAACTGTACAAATGTGTAAACTCTGCAAGTCATGGAATAGTGTGTTTGTTAATATTTTGAATTCGTTAATTCTACCTCACAGATAAAACTGTCTTTAAATAAAGGAAAGCAGTATCAGGAAACCAAAAGGCATACTGTCCTGATACAGTTTTGTACAAGAGCCCAGCGGGTTTTGAAAGCTACAGGAAAACTATTACAGATTATATTTTATCAGATGGAGACCCCCCCCCCCCCCCCGCCCCCCCCCCCCCCCCCCCCCCCCCCACCCCCCCCCCCCCCACCCCCCACACCACCCCCCCCCCCCCCCCCCCCCCCCCCCACCCCCCCCCCCCCCCCCCCCCCCCCCCCCCCCCCCCCACCCCCCCCCCCCCCCCCCCCCCCCCCCCCCCCCCCCCCCAACACCCCCCCCCCCCCCCCCCCCCACCCCCCCCCCCACCCCCCCCCCCACCCCCCCCCCCCCCCCCCCCCCCACCCCCCCCCCCCCCCCCCCCCTCCACCCACCCCCCCCCCCCATCCCCCCCCCACCCCCCCCACCCCACCCCACCCCCCCCCCCCCCCCCCCCCCACCCCTCCCCCCACCCCCCCCCCCCCCCCCCCCCCACCCCCACCCCCCCCCCCCCCCCCCCCCCCCCCCCCCCCCCCCACCACACCCCCCCCCGCGCCCGAGCGCCCCCCCCCCCCACCGCCCGCCCCCCCCCCCCCCCCCCCACCACCCCCACCCCCCCCCCCCCCCCGCCCCGCCCCACCCCCCCCCCCCCCCCCCCCCCCCCCCCCCCCCCCCCCCTCCCCCCCCCCACCCCCCCACCCCCCCCCCCCACCCCCCCCCCCCCCCCCCCCCCTTCTTGCAACCTTTGCTCCCCAAAGAAATCTGACCCCAGAACAGATATTTTGGTCCATAGATAACAACAACAGGAAAAAGGCTGAAACCTTAGCTCCAAAACCAATGTCAGCATTGACAGTGTATCCACCCAATACTCCTGTCAAGCTTGTCCCCAGAATTCTTCCAACTAAAAGTCAGGTGAAGATTAATCTTTATGTACTCACACAACTTTTTACGGAATTTGACAAAACTTGCAAAACTAGAATCACCCCCAACAGGTATTACAGGGGGTGAAAGAGGTTTTGAGCAAACAAAAAGATGTTACCTCACTGAAGTTATTCCATTTTTCAAAACTCTTAAAGAACACTTTGTTGGAGTTCAAAAGCCCTTGTTAAGGGAAGTTAAAGTAATGGATGAAATTTTTTGATCAAATGGAATCGAAGTAGTCAAGAATTACTGTAGACCAAGCAATTGTGCTTAAAACTTGAAAAAAGAAAAACCTTCTAATTGAAAATGAGAATCTGATTGTTTAATTGGTTGTCGATTGTCGACTCAACTGCTGTATGATGTGGAAAAATCACGTTGTCTAGATCTTGAAGCTGACATGTCTAAAGTTCATGATGAGTCAAAACTTATTTCAAAACTTGAAAGGGAATACCTAAATTTGCAATTAAAGTATCAACATCTTCAAGAAAGTTTTGATAATAAAAATTCACAAGCATCACAGGAAGCTCCTGATTTTAACTCATTCTTTAAAATCAAGAATCTCGAACATCAGATTAAAGAAAAAGATAACGTGATTCGACACTTGAAAGATCTAGTCGCTAGTGTAAATGACAGAAGTCGTGAGCCTTATAATGCTGTAGATGTCACTGCTCTTATTGAACAAAATGATTGCGATAGAGTAGAACTAGAAAAGGTCAAACAACATTACAAGGAATTGTATGACTCAATTAAGATCACGCGTGCTCACACAAGTGAAAAGACATCTACCATGTTGAATGAGATTGAGAGTCTAAAAGCTCAATTGCGAAGCAAAGAGCCTTGTTTCACTAGTGACTATGTCAAACCAAAAGTTCTTGCTCCTGGCATGTATGCCATTGACGTTAAACCCATCCCTCATCCCCTTAAGAACAATAGGAGTGCTCATTTAAACTATATCAGCCATCTTAAGGAGAGTGTAGAAACGGTTAGGGAGATTGTAGAGGAAGCTAGAGTAGTTAAACCACTGGATAGTTCACTTAACTATGCTTGCCGATACACTAAGTTATCTCAGGAATTGTTAGAATGTGTGATTGGCACTTGCCCAAAAAGTTTCAATGAAAGAGATAACAAGGCTCCCTTTACCCCTGTTCCTAGGAAAAAGCAAGTTACGTTTAGTGATAAACCAGGAACTTCTTCTAGCAACACACAGAAACACAAAGTGCACCAGAGAGTTCAACTGACTAATATCCCTGTGCTTCCCTCTACAGGAGTAAACGATTCCACTGAAGCAAGCGGGTCAAAGCCTAGAAGCAATACAAAGAAAAATAGGATCCTGCCTGCTAAGAAGGAGAATAAGAAGGAAGTAGAAGTACGCCTTAGGACAAATAAGTCAGTTTGGACAAAAGTGAATCGGGTTGATTCTAGCATTAGCTTTAAGCGTGTTGTAATTAATTCGAATTCTGAATCTGTGTGCAAAACTTGTAACAAATGTGTAAACTCTGCAAGTCATGGAATGTGTGTTGTTAATATCTTGAATTCTGTGAATGCTACCCCCACCGTTAGAACTGTCTTGAATAAAGAGAAACAGATCTGGAAACCAAAAGGCAAACTGTCTGATAACAGTTTGTACAAGACCAAGCAGGTTTGGAAAGCTACGGGAAAACTATTTGCAGATATTGGTTATCAATGGAGACCCACAGGAAAGAAACTCACCTTAGGAAAACTTGATTGTGGTTCTCAATGGAGACCCACAGGAAAGAAATTTGCCTTAGGCGAAATGTGCCATTTAACTAAGCTTTCTGTGAAATGTTCTACTCTATATGCTAACCAAAAGGACCCCAACAAAAATTGGGGAACCGAAATTCCAAACTCTCCAAACTCGACTGTTTTCAAATGCAGGTCGTACAGGTCATGCTTTGGTATCTGGACTCAGGCTGCTCAAAACATATGACGGGGAATCGTTCAAAGCTCATGAATTTTGTGGAAAAGTTCATCGGGTCAGTCAGATTCGGGAATGATCACTTAGGAGCTATCATGGGTTATGGAGATTATGTTATGGGTGACAGTGTGATCTCAAGAGTATACTACGTGGAGGGACTTGGACACAATCTATTCTCTGTAGGGCAATTTTGTGATTCTGATCTTGAAGTGGCCTTCAGAAAGCATACTTGCTTTGTTCGTGATATTAAGGGTACAGATATCCTTAAAGGTAGTCGTGGCACCAATTTGTACACGATATCGATTGATGAAATGATGAAGTCTTCTCCGATATGCTTGCTGTCCAAAGCTTCCAAGTCCAAATCATGGTTGTGGCATCGTCGTTTAAACCATTTAAACTTCGGCACGATAAATGATCTTGCTCGAAAAGATCTGGTTAGAGGTCTACCTAGATTGAAGTTTGAAAAGGATCATCTTTGCTCAGCCTGTCAACTTGGAAAAAGCAAGAAGTTCTCCCACCGGCCAAAATCTGAAAATACAAATATGGAAGTTCTTCATACCCTTCACATGGATCTGTGTGGTCCAATGAGAGTCCAGAGTATTAAAGGGAAGAAATACATCTTAGTCATCGTGGATGACTATTCAAGATTCACATGGGTAAAGTTCTTGAGGTCAAAGGATGAAACTCCAGAGTTTGTCACCAACTTTCTTAAGCAAATACAGGTTGGCCTCAACAAAACAGTCAGATTCATCCGCACAGATAACGGAACGGAATTCGTCAACCAAGTTATGTCTGAATACTATGAAGGTGTTGGCATATTTCATCAAAAGTCTGTTCCGAGAACTCCTCAACAAAACGGCGTTGTTGAAAGACGTAATCGTACACTGGTGGAAGCAGCACGTACAATGATGATATTCTCGAAAGCTCCCATGTTTCTATGGGCAGAAGCTGTAGCCACTGCTTGTTACACCCAGAACCGATCACTAATTCATACTCGTCATAACAAAACCCCTTATGAGCTTGTGCATGATAAGAAGCCTGATCTTACATTCTTCCGAGTATTTGGTGCTCTGTGCTATCCTACAAATGATAGCGAAAATCTAGGAAAATTTCAAGCCAAAGCTGACATTGGGATTTTCGTTGGGTATGCTCCTAGCAGGAAGGGCTATAGAATCTACAACAAGAGAACTCGTCGATTAATGGAAACAATTCACGTCACATTCGATGAGATGCATCAGTCAATGGCTCCTGTACGCATGAGTTCAGGACCCGAGCCTTTCAACATGACCCCTGGACAACTCAAATCAGGGCTCGCTCCAACCGATAAAGAGCTGGAGATGTTATTTCAACCAATGTTTGATGAACACCTTGAACAATCTCGAGTCAATGAACCAGTACCTTCTGCTACTGAAATTAACGCTCAAGTTGTTCCACCAGGTACATCTTTGTCTACAACAATTGCTCAAGATGCACCGTCTACAAGTGTTTCATCGTCAACATCAGACATGCATCATCCAGTCCGACATCAAGAAATTGCAGAAGAACCCACTCACGAAGAACCCCCAATCAATCACGATGTTCTACATCCTTCACATCACCTTGTTACTGGAGATCCAGGTTTGGCACAGTCATCATCTAGGAATGTTAATTCAGCGGAACCCAACCAAGTTAATTACCCACCAGATCATCTCAGAAGATGGACCAAAGATCATCCTCTGGATAACATCGTTGGCAATCCCTCTCGTCCTGTATCTACCAGAAAACAGTTAGCATCCGATGCTTTATGGTGCTGTTTCCATACGGAACTATCCAAAGTCGAACCCAAGAACTTCAAAATGGCCGTGATAGAAGACTGCTGGTTTCAAGCCATGCAAGATGAAATTCACGAATTTGATCGTCTTGAAGTATGGGAATTAGTACCTCGTCCAATCTATGTTATGGTTATCGCTCTCAAGTGGATCTACAAAGTGAAACTTGATGAATATGGTGATGTACTGAAAAATAAAGCTCGGTTGGTTGCAAAGGGATATCGTCAGGAGGAAGGCATTGATTTTGAAGAATCGTTTGCTCCAGTTGCACGAATAGAGGCCATCAGAATCTTCATTGCCAATGCCGCAACCAAGAATATGATCATCTATCAAATGGATGTCAAAACTGCTTTTCTGAATGGTGATCTTCAAGAAGAAGTCTTTGTCAGTCAGCCTGAAGGATTTGAAGACCAGGAAAATCCTACTCACGTCTATCGTCTGAAGAAGGCTCTTTATGGGCTAAAGCAGGCACCAAGGGCGTGGTATGACACACTCTCAAAGTTCCTGTTGGCCAACAATTTCTTCAAGGGTGCCGTGGATCCAACGTTATTCACACGCAAATCAGGCAAACATATTCTACTTGTTCAAATATACGTAGATGACATCATTTTTGCCTCAACAGATCATAATGCGTGTCACATATTTTCCAAAGAAATGAACTCCAAATTTCAGATGTCAATGATGGGACAAATGTCGTTTTTCTTAGGACTACAAGTTTCTCAAAGTCCCGGAGGCATCTTTATTAACCAAGCAAAATATGCTCTCGAAACCTTAAAGAAATATGGAATGGATCTCTCTGACCCTGTCGATACACCAATGGTGGATCGATTGAAACTGGACGAGGATCTCATGGGGATTCCAGTTGACCAAACTCGATTTAGAGGAATGGTTGGCTCCCTAATGTACCTTACAGCCAGTAGACCCGACCTTGTATTCGCCGTCATGTGTGCTAGATATCTGCTAAGCCTACCAAAAAGCACTTTGAAGCTATCAAACGTGTCTTTCAAGTACTTAAAGAACCATTAACATGGGTCTTTGGTATCCGAAAGACAACGCCATGTTACTAACAGCTTATGCAGATGCGGATCATGCGGGATGTCAAGATTCAAGAAGAAGTACATCGAGAAGTGCTCAGTTTCTTGGAGATAGATTGGTTAGCTGGTCATCAAAGAAACAACGAAGCACAACAATATCAACTACAGAGGTTGAATACATCGCCATGTCTGGATGTTGTGCTCAAATTCTTTGGATGCGATCACAGCTCAAAGACTACGGATTTGACTTCAATAAAATTCCTCTGTACTGTGATAACAAAAGTGCTATTGCTCTTTGCTGTAACAACGTCCAGCACTCTCGCTCTAAACACATTGACATACGGCACCATTTCATCCGAGAGCAAGTGGAAAATAGAGTGGTTGAACTCTACTTTGTGGAAACGAATTATCAACTTGCAGACATTCTCACCAAAGCATTACCAAGAGAACGGTTCGAATTTCTTCTTTCACGCCTAGGCATGAAGATGTTTGACACCTGAAACTCTCAAACGTCTTCAAGAAGGAGAGGATGAGTAAACCAAATGCCTTCGTGTATCCTTTGTACTTAAAAAAAATAAAAAAAATAAAAAAATATATATAATATTTTTTAATAAGTCTAATAAAATACTTAGGAAATATTTTAAGTCATTTGGAATTACTAAAAGGCTTGCAATTACTTCAAATTGCAACCCGGTTTAAAGTCTGGGCATGGATTACCTTATATCCATGCTTTATGGGAGTAAGTAATACAATGGTAGTGGTGGAGCTGTTCGCCTGATCTTTTCATCTCAATCAACGACTACAGCTCTTCAATAGAAACCGGAGTCGTATTGATTGAGGGGTAAGTGAATGTGAAAAAATCTAAGGGTTATAAAAGGAATATGGGATTGCTATAAAATTCTAATCTTAGATGGTGTTGTATTCTAAAGTGTTAATATTTGAAGGGATTAATTAATTTTAACTCATTGGTCCAAAGTTATCATTGTTGTAATGTTTAGGGTGTAACAAGCTTTTGCTCTTTGTTTCTAGCCTTATTAACCAATAGGGACTAAGTTGGCCAATTCCTAATCTTAGAAAATGCCTTTAAAATACTTAAAACAAGATATAAAAAAAGGATGGGAAACCAAAAGGACCAATCTTGCCAAGTAAGTAACTTAGGAGTAATAAAAAGGGCGACGAGTTGCCATTTTGGTCAATCCTTCGAAAACCAGTCAAAAAAAAAAAAAACACACACACACATCCAGAACTCGCAGCCAAGAACAAAATCTCAAATCGACGATTTCAGTGTTTCGTGCTAAAGTAAGTCATCGACCTCAATGCTATATCATTTATTATGGTGTGTATATCAATGAATCGATCGAAAACACAGTAAAAAATATAAAAAATAGATTCTAGGGTCGGTTTACCATAAGAAAACCAATGAGTGTTGTAAGGTGTGCATTAGATGCTAAGAATTGTTCATTAGGTATATATGAATAAGTTTTGATGTGTGGAATATATATCCCCAAACAATTATGAAAACTTGCTCCTTGATTCTTTACCGGCTGGTTGTAGCTTTTTAAGTAGATAATGTGGTTTCATGAAAAGAATGGGTAGGAATTAAATCTATAGCCTAGAGAAGGCGTAGGAATGTGATCAGGGTTGAAAAAGGAGGTGCGGTGTTTGATTTTTAAGAAACCGGCCCGAATGGCGAGTTGCGTGTTTTTCTTAACGGCGAGTTGGTTATTTTATTATTTATTAATAAATTACCCAACCCGCTGGTTGCCTAAACGGCGGGTTGACAAACCAGCGGGTTGACAACAGCGAGTTGCTTAAACGGCGGGTTGACAAACCAGCGAGTTGATAACAGCGAGTTGCCTAAACGCCGTTGAACGAACTGCGGGTTTGACAACAGTGAGTTTGTCATACGGCGGGTTGAACAACAGCGAGTTGCCCTAATCAGCGGTTTGCCTAACCACGGGTTTTGCCTAACCACGGGTTGCCTAAACCAGCGGTTGCCGAAAAATATGGGTTGCCTAAACAGCGGGTTGCCTAAACAGCGGGTTGCCTAAACAGCGGGTTGCCTAAACAGCGGGTTGCCTAAACAGCGGGTTGCCTAAACAGCGGGTTGCCTTATGGCGGGTTGTCTAACAGCGGGTTGTCTAAACAGCGGGTTGCCATAATTTTTCTATTATTTTAATCCAACAGGTAAACCGCCGTCTCTCGGCGGTTTGGTCGAATATTTTATATTTTCGCGGCGGTTTGCTCAATTCTCCTAACGGCGAGTTGGCATTCTGCCTAGCGGCGGTTTGGGCTAAATTTCATATTTTGACCCATTTGAGCCCAATAATCTATCAAGGCCCATTCGAATGACCCAGTTGCTTTTCTAAACCCCATCCGGGCTTAGTTAACAAGTAATTGATCCTGTTGGATAATTAGTAGATTTTAATCAAACCAGAGTTACAACTGTTTTAATCAATCGTGCAGTTACATGACTTTTATCAATGCTAACGTTCTCTCTAACTTCGTTTCTCTGCAATGTTTGTCTTCTTTGTTAAATGCTCTTTTGCAGAATACGATGGCAGAACAAAATGTTCCCGCTCAACCTCCTACAAGAACAGATGAGCAGATTGTACCTCGCTCTCAGTGGTTAACAATCGGGAAAAGCAACCTACTTTTCAATGCACAAAAGATTCAAAAGAACCCCATCTTTCAGATATCAGTGGACATCCTGAGTAATACCAACTTCTTCCAAGCATTCACTGCCTCAGCAAATGTTCCTGCTATCTACCTGCAACAGTTCTGGAAAACAATGTCATATAACGAGAAGACTGGGGTTTATAGTTGTCAAGTTGATGAACAATGGTTCGATCTAAGTGCTGATCTTCTCAGAAAGGCATTAGCGATTACTCCTGTCAACCCAACTCACCCATTTGAGTTACCTCCGTCTGGTGACACGGTGATTGATTTTGTTAATGAGCTGGGATATCCTGAACCTGTAGAAATTGTCTCCAGTATACGGGTGAATTATGTGTATCAACCTTGGAGGGCAATTCTATCCTTGCTCAACCAGTGCTTGACAGGAAAGACTTCTGGCAGTGACAAACCCAGACACCCAGTTCTGCAAATGCTGTGGGGAATCGTCACTCAAACTAATGTTGATCATGCAGAGCTGATATGGGAAGAGTTTACTCAAGGGATCCAGACATTTTTCTCACACAAAGCAAGCCACAAAGCCAGTCTGAAGAACCCAAAGAAGAAAGTAACTCCTCTCCTCATCCCTTATGGACGGTTTTCCAAAGTGATAATCTACTACTTGGCAAGTAATAACAACATCCATCGACGTCCTGATTCTGCTGTTCATCACACTGGAGATGATTATATCTTAGGAAATCTCAAGTTTGTCCCTAAAGGTGAGTCAGTTGAAGTGTTTGGAATGGCAATTCCCGATCCCCTGATAACTGAAGCCATTCAACAATCCTCTTATTATCCCAAGTATCTGAAAATGGTTGCTGAGAATACAAAGAAAACCCCTCAAGAAAGTGCAAGCATGCAACCTGCAACAAAGCGTGCTACACCTAAAAAGCCCATAACGAACCGCACCAGTCAAACAATCCAAGCCAGCTCATTCTCCGACCAAGAAACCTTCCAAGCGTAAGCTTCCACAGAAAGTTAGAAAGGGAAAGCCCACTTTCCAACTTGTTGACGAAGATGATGAAGCTCAACAAGAATCTATTCCTCACGAAGAAGGTAATGATCCTGATCTCGAACTAGCTAAGAAGTTGAGTTTGGAAACACCTCAAGAAAAGGGAGAAGGAGAAGGTGATGATGCAGACCTGGAACGAGCTATCAAGCTTAGCTTGGATCCAGCCTTTCTGCCACAAGGTCGGGCACCTGTTGGAGGAGTAACGATCAGGGACCCAGTATCAGAAACAACTTCCAAACTGCATGAAGTAGTAGGCAAGGGAAAGGCCGTTGTAACTGAAGAACAAGTAGCTCATTCCCTGATCAATCTGTCAAAGAAGAAAAGAACTACTGATCAGTTTATCCTTGTTAGGCGTGATCAAACTCCTCCTGATTCGACAACTGGACCCTCTTCTCAACCTGAAGATGACACATCAGAGAAAGTGATCCATGAATCTTCATCAACATCTGATTCAGAAAGAACAGAAAGTGAAACAGAAACTGCTGCTCCTAAAGGTGACAAAGATCAAGGTGAAATAGACTCGTCTACCGTAACATCAGGAGTAAGCATTCCTGTATCAGACCCTGAGAAAGCACATGAGGCTCTGGCTGGACCATGGCATGGGACCATACCTGAGCCCATGAAGATGGACTCAGAACGGATCAGACTCTGGAAAATTACATGTGTCTCTTGCTGGACCAAACCCTGAGCACATGGATGATGAATTCCTCGCTACAGCCTACCCAAAGGTTCATGAAAACCTGAAGCTATAACGATGTACTTTCTTCGTGATAACAGAGTCATTATGGTTCTATGTTGCCAGGAAAAATCTCGTGACACTTTAACTCTTGGGCGATCAAATTTTCTTTATGACAACCAACGAAGATGATCAGGAGAAATTCTAAAGTTAGAAGAGGAGTCGGAGTCCAAACATATCCTGATCAAATCAGGCAGAACGTCACTCTCTAGTGATTGCTCCCTTCAGGATGTACTATTCTTCTTAAGCCGTACATTATGGTCACTCCTCCACCCATCAAACACGGAGCTACAAAAATTACCCAATCTCTCCTGAAAATCACATCCATTCATCGGCCTTCAGCTAGAGTGGCAAGACTTAGAGCAAGAGGTGTTGGAAGTAGAAGAATGATCAATGCTGCTGATGTTTTGGCTTCGATTAACATCACCAAGTTCCATTACGGCTGTTGACAATTATCTAGGAACATAACTTGATGATGCTCTCCTTAAGGTTCTTGAACGACACACTGCAGATTTAATCGAGAAATACTCTGTGTTGCCTGGCCCAGAGTCTGTCAAGAATCAAGAATCTGAAAAGAGTCCAAAGGAGATTATCAGAGCCAAAAAGGAACAAGGTGAGGAGAAACAAGATTCAACTTACTCCATCAGGTCAACTGATAAAGTTGATCTTGAAGAATTTGATCTAAAGAGTGCTCTCTTCAAACACATGAATAAGATCAAGTCTGCAAACAGATATACTGCCAACTACCGTCTTTCCATGCTCTCTATGGTAGCTTTGATAGCAGATGAAAATGCCATTGATAAGGGAAGTGCCAGACAGGTTAAAGACCATAAGAGAAAGCATGATAGTGATGATGATGAAGCGATGATGATGATGAAGGCCTTCAGCTGGATCAAACCAGGGGTAAGTCAACAAAGAGAAGAAGATTGATTTTGCCGCTTCTGGGTCAGCTCAACCTCGCCGAAAGATGATGGCAAAGAAAAAAAAAACTAACCCCAAAGAAACCAAGGGAGTCTGGTGGGCATCTGCTACCAAACAAACATCCAGCTCTCACCTCAACTGGATGGCAGATCAGGACACAAGAGATGCTGGTGCTGATATTCGATGCACAGATTCTGATCCCGAAATATGATCCGATTTACTGAACATATTTCAGATGACTTCCAATGGAAGGATGAAGGAATGACTTAGATATTGGAGACAATCGTACAACGCTCACTATTCCCTAGGTGTCGACCACTAAGTGGTTTATGCGATTCCAGAAAGCGTGGAGACTGCTACACCAGAACCAGAGATTGGACCATTCCACGAATGATTTCCCGGAACCAGAGGGTATTAACTGGGCAAATAGTACGCACATCACATATAATGTTCATGAGGAGAACAAGCTTCAAAGGCAAGAAATATGATATGGGTCCCTTCATTCAAATGGTTCTGCAGCGATACAGGAAAGAAGAAGCTCTGCAAAGCTGATCTAGAAGGTCCAGCTTTCAACCTTGTTAAAGCCTTTCATAAGAACAACGTCTTTCTTCAATATCAGATGGATGAATGCCATAAGCTGCTGACAAATAAGGTTGATTTGAGTAATCCTGAGGGTCATCAAATTCTGAGAAATATATATGAACCACTGCCCTTAGGAGGACCACCAGGTCAGGTAACTATTCAACCACAATTCTTCTTCAACAAGGATCTGGATTATCTTCTGACAGGTGACAAAGAGCGAAGAATTGCCTTATCCATATCCAAGCTCAAAGCCGCTCGTTACCTAGACTTCGGCCTTGAAGAATTAGTTCCATCATTGTGGGTTGAGAGTGAACGCGAATATGACATCAGTGCGGTCTATGGCATCACTCACTGGTGGTTTAGGAGAAAGGAATTCTACATCAATAAACACAGTGAGTCCTCTGATCGTGAAGCAGTCAGATCGCAGATGCGAATTCTCAGTGTGATCAGTGTCAAGGTATTCGAAAAATACGGATACAACTACCTAAGAGAGATAATTCTACGCCGTGCTGATTACCAAGAGTACAAGATCTCGGAAAAGGATTTCAAAAATCTTCATCCAAATGATTTTGAAGATCTGTTCCCTACTCAATTATTCAAGAAAGCTCACCATTCTGCCAAGACAGACAAGACTAGTCTTCCACACAGCAGTCAAACATGTGGATAAGAAACCTGGTGATCAGGATCGTGTGGGCTAGGGGTGGGGGAGAAGGGGTGGAGGGGAGGGTTTAGGGGAGAACTTACAGCTCGGTATTGAAAGTTATCAAACCAAAGATCAACCTTGAAGTCCAAATTTGGATGCAGGACTATTACTTCAAAGAAGATTCACGATTGTCCTAAGCAAGAGCGTTGTCTACAGAGACAGAAATGATCAAACACGAAAGTTGATGAGGCTGAATGAGTAACAAGTTTAGTGAGGGACGTTGTCTAAGAGTCAATGGAAAAACTGGCCACAAAAAAATGGTTAAAGATTTCATCTGTACGAGTACAATAAGGGCATGGAGACTAGGAAGTGGTCAGAGGATGACAGAGAAGAAGCAAAGACTTCATCACTGCGATTGAGAAAAGACTACATATTAGAAGGATCTTCCAAAGTCTAGAAAGCTTTGTGGAGGAAGAATAAGAGATATTGACTGCAGGCTGATCACAGAACAAAACGTGAAGACATCCTAGTTTAACACTAAAAAGGTCAATTTTTCTTTTATTATGAAAATTATCATGTACATTAGTAAGTGAGTTAATCTTTTGATGACTAAGTGTAGGAGTAATTTATTTCCATCAACGATTGAGGGGGAGCAGTTATATGTCTCTTACACGGACTTGCGATTTAAGGCACTTTTTCGTCCAAATTTTATAACATATTAAATAAAATTGATATCCCAAAATGTCAAAGTTTTTATTTTTATAAGGGAGAAAATGTGATTAAAATATGTGTATAAGAATAACAGTGATTATTAGGACTCATATTACTCCGCCCAAACGTGCTAAATAATTTCGAATACCGAAGCACATTTTGAGAGGGAGCGTTTCTGAAAAAAATCAAAAAAAAAAAAAACGATCGAGGTACTAAACGCTTTGATATTTACATCATAAGTACCTTAATTGAATTTTCAATTGGTTTTTATGAAAGGCAAAATGTACCCAAAAGACCGACATGCATTTGTACTTTATTGGAGTTATAAGGTTGGTAGGATAGGTAATGTTCCCAAGATCCAGCATTACCGAGGATCTACCTGGGACAATCCACTAGTTAGTGTAGAGGTCCTTAGGTATGACATGTAAAAGGAGTAAAAGCGAGAATAAGGGAAAAGTGTCGACTGAGATGGAGCTAGTACTGGAATAAACCCAACAAGGTTCTAGTCATGAAATCTCGGTAAGCACTGAAGGGGTTGAAGAATTAAAAAGAATTGTAAAGATAAAGGAGTTAAAAGAAAAGCCTCCATTCTCACTTAGGCACAAACCGGCGTCAATTTCATTGCTGCCAGAATCACTAAGATGATTGCTGACATTGAAGATCGACATCATGGACCCAGTGATGCAATGCACAACCCTCCCTAGCCACTCAGAATCTCTCAAAAGATTTCTGTTTCAATTCTCACGGAGACTAAACACGTTATCTATTGACTTTCTCACTCCGAGTTAGTTGATATTGAACAGGTGGCAGTCAGCTCCAGCCTCCGATTACTAGAACCAAAACGCACTATTGAGTCTAGAGCCAAGAGATCGTCAATTAATCTCGTTAGGACACGTATCCATTTCTCTTGTCTTTCACACACTGTGGAAACAAGGTTATCTTAAGAGTCCTACGCATTATCCTTGTGATATTGCCAGAACATCCGAGTGATACCAAGGTATTCACTATGAAGATGGAAATCCTGCTAGAGCCTACATCGAACAAGCTCTAGGTAGGTGACTTGTGCGATTCTACAAGAATCAAACTTGTGTAAACTGGAAAGAAACGATGGTGCGATTCTGTGTGAATCAAACTTGTTCCAGTATAAGAATTGACGGTTATTGATCATTTGACAAACAATCAAAACTCTCGAAGTGTTACAAATGTCTTTCATAAGAAACACTTAGACTGTCTTTTCAAATCAATTTTCTCTTTATTACTAACTGTTTCATTACAGGATCATTTAAAGATGGAGATGGAGATGGAGATACCCAGTTCCAGTAATGTCAAGTTAATAACCGATTACACTTGTTATGATGTGATGAAAGACCTCATAAAGGTGTCAAAGCTTCCGCAAACTCTGATGTCATGTATTTCTTCACAAGTGCACAAGATAGCGATCCATCACAAGTTGTATGATTATGTTTGGGCGATGATCTCAAGAAAGCACACGATCACAGTCAAAGACAGAGTAATATGATCAAAAGATTACTATCCCAAATGTACAAGATATCAAATGTCTACGAGCTAAAGACTGAAGTGATTAAAGTTTGGTATTTTCAGGGGTGACCTCCCTTAGGGGGAGATTGTTAGATATTAGAAAAAGACGCCACAGTTGTATCCTCCATACCTATTACACGGCTTGTCATGGCAATCAGTAGCGGCACCTCATGGGCAGCGCGAGGCCGAGTCCCAGTCTTTACCTTGAACGGGTTCGGGTTGCGGATCAGGCCGAACAAATCCATTTCTGCAATCACACGGGAGTTGTTAGACTATTTTATTAAACATGCAAGTAATAAAGACAGCTTATAAAACACCCACCCCGGTCATCGTCATAGAGGAATGTGGGATACACGTCGTCCCCTAGGTAATAGTTTCGACTCAACCCTACTAGGCATAATAAGGTTTCCGGTAGTTTTTAGAAGGGGGTACGGTTTGTATCCAACGCTGCTACGTCCGCTGCGAAATAGGAACCAGCTAATGGCATCCCATCCTTTGGGGCGCTTGTGCGCCAATCCACGACGGTGGGGAATATCCTCTCGTCTACCCAGAAAAAGCGATTGTTCCAGTTCTTTAAGGAGTCAAGGGGCTTTGTATAGCATTGCGGGGTGTTCTTCCCCGGTCGTTTGCTAAACGACATCCATCCTGAGTTAAAGGAAGGGATGTAGAAGACACGGAATAAGTTCAGTGTGGGAATTATGTTTTGGACGCGGCAGTTGATTTCAAAGTTACTAACTTTGGCCGCGCCTATCACTGACAATTGTGACAAGTGGATTTGGTAATGACCAAGAATATCGAAGAGGAATTGTGATATGGGGATGCGATAATTTGCAAACTCAAAAAACTTGGTGTACACACCGACTTTGCCCTCCGGAAAATCCACGATCGTGTCCTCTGGACCAGGTAACTCCGGATGCAAGTCCTCTGGTATGCCGTACTCAGAGGTAAACTCTAGCAGATACTCTTGAGAGATGGTTGATACGGCGTTCTCGAGTTGAATGGTATCCCTACCCATTTTTAATTAGTTTTACAAAGAGGCGTGATGTACTAACCTGCAGTGAGGGGATGCCGTGGAAATAAGTGTCTTGTACGGTTGTGTGTGTAAAAACGGTTATTTGATTCGAAAACTGTGGAAACATGCACAATGATCGCTTGCCCTATTTATACTATGTCCTCGACAAATGTGCCTTGTTGGATGTTTGACACGTGTCCTCCACTGACTTTTCGGATGGCTACGATTGCGAGGCAGATGAACCGGTTGTGGGCCTGAACGTCCCATCATTCAGCCGTCTTCGCCGTTTCTTGATAAATGGGTTCTATAATTATGCTACGGAGCTCAATCTACGGTTTTGGAGGTTACGCGTTTCCAGGTAGGTTCAAGGTAGTTGGAGTCTAGGAACCGTGATCGCGGTCCTGACCACGGCCACATATCCTAGACTGGGGGGACATGATGACGTATAGTATGGACCGGCCCAGCCCACTCATACTATTATGAGCTTGGTAGTTGATAATGGGCCTCCGGCTCACGCATCGCGGTCACGACCTCTTGGACCTACGAGTCGCGGCTACCGGCACGCTGTCCGTGGCCGCGGTATCTTCACAAGTTATCTTTAAGAATAACCTAATTAAGTAAGAGACATGCTTTACTTATTTAAATCAGTTAGGATAATTCCGAATCCCTACGATTTCGGCCGTGTCTTGGGCCGAAATTTATGGAAACCCTAAGGATTATTTAGTCTATAAAAGGAACTCAATCATCATCAATACATGTATCTCTTGCAAACTGAAACCCTAATTACATTCGATTACTCCTAAAAACTATATACTTACTCTCACGCCGGAGTCCAATCGTGGGATCCGCTCCCACGATAAGATTAACGGTGTGTTATTCCTTGTGCAGGGTCCTTCAAACAAGTTCACTTGATACAAGAACGAGGCACTACATACCCGAATAGCTGCCTATTCGGACTAAACAAGACCCGACCTAACTTTTGTATCAACAAACCTCAACATTTTTTATAAATCGTACGTATCTTAAAAGCCTATCAATATTGGGCTCGTTTTGCTCATAATTCAGAGGCATTTGCATCGGTATTTTTTTATTAAATAAATCGTTAGATATTTGTTAGATATTTTATTAATACCTACAAATGTACATATTTAGCTTTGACTAAACTCTATGATAGTTTTTAAAGTTGATAGATAAGTTAAGGGTGTGTTTTGAATTTTTTGTTCCTTTAAAATATATTAAGCTTCAACATTTTTTATAAGATCGTACGTATCTCAAAAGCGTATCAATATTGGACTTGTGTTATTCGTAATCCAGAGGCCTTCTCGTCGGTATATTTATTATCAAAGAAGTCGCTAGATATTTGTTAGATATTTCATACAGAAAGTTTGTTATATGAAATAGTCGTAAATAAGAAAAAATATAGGGTAATTTATACGTCTTTGACCTATGTGGTTAAATTTTTAAGTTATTAGATAGTTTAGGAGTGTGTAATGAATTTTTTTTTCATAAATATATATTAAACTTCAATATTTTTTATAAAATCGTACGTATGTCAGAAGCATTGCAATATTAAACTTCAACATTTTAAAGTTATTAGATAGTTTAGGAGTGTGTAATGAATTTTTTTCCATAAATATATATTAAACTTTAACATTTTTTATAAATATATATTAAACTTCAATATTCAGTTCATTTTGTTCGTAATTTGAAGATCTTTTCAGCGGTATTTTTTTACGAATGAGTAGATAGATATTTGTTACATATTTGATAAATAAAGTTTGTTATTTTTAAAAATCGTAAATAGCAAAAAGTTTAAGGTAGTTTTTGTCACTTGTCGCATAATTTGAGGGTGTATTTTGTAATTTTTCAAAATTTTGAACCAGCCCAATTTCAATTGAGGTATTATATAATAGGGAAAGAAACAAAAGAATTGCAAAACCCAAACAAAATGAAATTGAGGCCATGTTTGTATATATGAGCCTATTTGACCCAACTTATATTACGTAAACTTATTTTTTCTTTCAACCTGCAAGTCTAGTTTCCATATTTGACAATAAACTCATAAGTGAATAAATCTTAAGTTCAATAAGCTCGTAAGTCAAAAGTAAGCTTATGGTGTGCTTGGTAAAAGTATCAATACAAGTAAGCACTGAGCACTAAGCGTTAACTATGAGCGGTAATAGTTTTTTTTTAATAAAAACGTTTGCCAACATAGTTGTAATCATAATGTATAAAACGGCTTCTAAATGTCCAACGCTTCTAAATGTTACTTCATGGAGCTTTGAATAATGTACTTTCCAAAAAAAAAAAAACAGATAAATCATCTATCAATCCAGAATTAAAAATCACAACGCTCGACGCTCACCCTCAGAGCCCACGGTACCATAACGCCCCACTCGGCGTTATGCTGAGGTGGACCGGCGTTATGATGCGTTATGATACCACCCCAAGCAAAAAGGCAACGGCGTTGGCCGACAAGTTATCCGAGCAACTTGCGTGGAAACACGATTTTCTTTGTTTTAAATGAGTTTTTGTGTGTGTGTGTTTGTCAGTGTGTGTGTTGTCGTGGGAAGAAAGAAGAGTGGGTGTGGTTTTAGTGGGCTTGCAATTTTAGTCCTTGCGGTTTTATTTTGTATTAGTTTTAGTCCTTGTGGTTTTAATGGGCTTGCAAAAGTAAAAAAAAAATTGTTTTAGTTTGGTAACTTTTAACAAAAAATGTTATTTTGTATTTTAATTTGATAAATGAAAATATTTTGTTTAAATAAATGGATGCATCTGATAAGCCAAACACACCCTTTTATACACCAAAAATACCGGAAAACCGTTACAACTAACTACCTGATTTAAATAATCTCAATCCCGCCATTTATACATTCACAATCCTCACTTTCCCCAAATATTTCTAACTCTAAAACCACACACTAAAACACACACTCACATCATGGATGATTATGAAGACGCTATTAACGACGCTGCTGTTAAATACGTACAGTTACTCTCAATTGCGTATCCCGAACTCATCAACTGGTGCATCGAGCTTTCGGATTTCTATCAACTCAAGAAATGGCATAATCTCAGCAACACGATCGAAGATTTCATCCGAATTCCGATCTTTCCGGTATATTTTATTCTCATTTTATTTTGTTTACATTTTATTCAAATCAGGTTTATTCATCTTATTGCTATGAATTTCGAATGTTATGCGCAAATTTGATAGAATTTAGGTTTAGATATTGATTACGTTTTATTTAAATTAGGTTTGTCAATATTGTTGATGTGATTGTTATGATTTTCGGATATTAGGTGTTTCCGTCGGTTTGTGTAGTTGGTTGATTTACGTATTGCACATGCGGTTTGGGGATGAACTGTCAAAGAAATTGTTCTACGAGAGATCGAGTTGTTTTTTAATTTGATTTTTCTGAATTGTGGATTATCACGTGATTGATATTAGGTGTTATGATGATCGAGTTTGTATGGTATGATCTTGTTTTACGTGAAGTTTATTAATGAGAGTTGTTTGACGATTAGGTTTATTCATCTTATTGCTATTAATTTTCTAGCATAGATACGACTTGTAGCACTACGATGACTGTTACACATATCAAATATTGCTGGTTTGATTTTTTATTTCTGTATTATAATGCACTTTGGGGAATAAATTTTGGCTCCTAGAATTTCCTTTAACTATTAAGCAAGACGTTTAGACGGTTGTATGTCGATTTAATTACTTCATGGAATAGTTCCTGTAAACATTTATAACTACCATTCCTTCGTTTTTTCTAGTATGAAAAGTTAGACCACAATGTAAAGAAAATGAGATAATTTGTAATGCTGATGAATGACGCAACTTGTCCTCTACGATGCATGCAGTTTGGGGATTAATAACTGTCAAAAGTTATTGTTCTGTGATTTAGTTGACTGTTGAGAACAAGTTTACTAATGAGGAGTTATATGCTGATTTAGTTGTTTTTAATTGCGGATTATCATATGATGGACATTAGGTGTTTCGTTGGTTTGTATATTAGAATGTTGATCAGATTTATGTGTTCTGCAAGAAGTTTATTGACGAGAGTTGTATATTGATTCAGTTACTTTGTCTTTTGGACGACATATGAATTGATTGAAATCAAGCTTAGGTTTGTTTTCTATAATAGGATAATATTACTTTGGAGATAATGCTCAATATTGTGGTTCCTATGAATTCCTTAACTTTTGAACAATAAGTTTATTAGTAAGAGTAGTACATTTATCTGAAAATTATGCAAGTTTTAATTAAGATTATGTATATGGGCTATAGGTGTTTCAGTTTGATTGTATACTCAGGATGATTATTTGTACATGAATTTTAGGGATTTATTTTGGTTTATATGAGATAGACCACAACACAGAGGACAATGAGATAGCTGCAGAACAGGATGCTGTGTTGTTTAATAAAATTGCCATTCAAAAAAAAAAGGATGCTTTTCTTATGGTTTATCATTTTGAGTAAAGAAGGCTAGTATAAGTAAACCATAACATATGTAACATTACATTGTTACTTTTAAAATTTTCTACACACTCCTGTTAAATTTTTAGGCCACCCTTTATATCAACAGTGAATTGTGTGTTGTACTTGCATAAACTCAAATTGAGCATATTACACGAAATATTCTGGTTACTTTTCAAAATTTTGTTTATTAATAACGTCTGAGACGATGTTCTAGCGTAGATACGACTTGCGGTACTAATGAGTTTGGGACAGCATGTCCTCGATTGTCCACTACGCTGACTGTTACAGATGTCAAATATTGCTTGCTTTGATTTTTGATTTCTTGAATATAGTGCACTTTGGGGAATAATTTAGTAACAGGGCGCGGAATGATTCTTTGGAAGTTTCATAAATGGCACTACTACCTATTAGTATACATACTAGAAACTTGCATTTCCACTTGTTATTGCAACTCACGTTGTATTTCAAGTTGCGTGCAGACAATGTTACCTTCTATAATTTTCAGTATGGATATTTCTTGTTGTTGATAAACAAATGTTTCTTTCAGTTATAATAACAATATAAACAAAGTCCAATCTAAGTATATAAATCATTCCATATCCCATGTTCCCATGTTTCAGGGCGGTGAAGTGCTTGTACTGCTATATCAAAATTTTATCATCCACTTTGAGACTAAGATTAACCTTCTCAAGCTTGCATACATTGTTGATAGAGTCTGTCAACGGTATCCTGAGGAAGAAGCTGCCATTAGCTTTCTTGAAGGGGTGATTGGAAGGATCCAAGCTACAAAACAGAAGTGTATAGAAGAGCCAATAATGTTTCTCAACATAACACTTGCTCTCTTGTATCTAGAGAAAGGGGATCAAATAGAGTGCAAGAATCTACTGGATAATGCTAAGAATTCACTTGATAGCATGACTGACATTCATCAATCCATATATTCCCAATATTATTGGGTGTTATCCCAGTACCATAAATCTCGCAGAGAGTTTGCTGAGTTCTACAAGAGTTTATTTCTTTACGTGCCATTTGACCCAGTAGAGCCTGTGTCAAATCCATTTAAGCAGGTATGTAGCTGTTATTTCAACTTTCAGTTTTCTTTGTTGCATTTCCTCTATTAATTGTTGCTTC
This sequence comes from Tanacetum coccineum, assembly GCA_026074375.1. Classification (NCBI taxonomy): domain Eukaryota; kingdom Viridiplantae; phylum Streptophyta; class Magnoliopsida; order Asterales; family Asteraceae; genus Tanacetum; species Tanacetum coccineum. Next base: position 36,726 of record BQNB010003920.1, on the reverse strand, counting down.
TATTTAGCTAACTTATATGCGCATGTTTGCATATAGGTGTATTTTGTGAACTGAATCTAGAACCACTAGCAATGTAATGTATGGTACTAGTATATCTACTCTTTTGAAGTGCAGTAAAATAATTATTTTAAACACATAAATCAAATGTTTTCTGTTGCAACTTACCTAATACATATGCTTGCTAATAAGTTTTAGATCTATAAGAAATACACAGTATTTAGCAAAGAACATAGATAGTGTACAATTTGATTCGCCCATTCAAGGGTGATTTTTAGAGCAACATTGAATTGTATCATTCATCAACTGGATTAACAATAAAATTTTAATTTGGATCATACGGTGTACATACTGTGAAAAGTCAAAGGTGACTTAATTGACTTTTGACACATGTTAATAGGGACAAGAGAAGAATATGAATGTGGTAATCACATATAAATTCATATGCATCGTATACGTTTTTATGTGATATATTTTATACATATAATATAATTATATATAATAAAGTTGATGCTTTTATCATCTATTTGACCTCTTAAATCCTTTGAGGCTTTGCCATTTGTGAATTTGTTATCTAAATGTTTGGGGTTTTGCATTGCAGGATCTTGCAGTTGATATGTCCCTCTCTGCATTGTTGGGAGATAACATTTACAACTTTGGAGAATTACTTGTGCATCCAACTGTGAGTATATCTCTCACATGACATCGTATCAATCAGTTTATTTAACGCTGAAGAATATTTTTTCAGCTCTTTGTGTTATTAGAATTCTGAGTGTAGTTTCGAGACCTCTAGGAGAGTTTTTTTCATTTCATGGAAAACTAAGTACTACACTGTGAATGTTAAGCCAATCAGAACAAAAAATGACATACCTCACTTTTTGTAATGAGTTAGAGTAGGCCCAAAAACACTCCTTATGTCAATCGCTTAATATGACTGCAAAAGTTATTCTTAAATGATTTCAGAGGTTGTAGTTTTATTTACAGCAATCTAATTATTTAGTGAGTCAATATTGCCTTCTCTACCTGCTCCTAGTTGAATGATTAGCTCTATTATTACTGTTATTATGGTTACTGGTGTATGAAACTTAACCTTCAATCTTTTAACTTTTGCAGATAAAGAGTCTGCAAGATTCGCCTGTATCATGGTTATACCACTTGCTTGAGGCATTCAACTCAGGAGATCTGGTTCGCTTTCGAGATCTATGTCTTGTTCATAGAGAATTTCTTAGTGCTCAGCCTGCTTTGGTGGAGAATGAGAAAAAGATTTTGGAGAAGTGTCACATTCTTTGCTTAATGGATATAATTTACAGGTTTTCTTCAAGTATATTTACACCTTTTGGTTCAAATATCTGTAACATCTCAATAGTTGCTGAAATCTTTTATGCTACTTTTTTTGCTTGCAGCCGGCTATCAGAAGATAGAACAATTTCTTTGAGTCTCATTGCAAAGAGGACAAAACTTAGCGTCGAAGATGCGGAGTATCTTCTTATGAAAAGTCTATCTGTAAGTACACTTATTTACTGTATTCTGATTTCTGAATAGAGACGACCAAAAAGGGTGGGTGGGCACGGAGGTGGCAAGGGCTACCCATTGATCTGTTCGACCCATTAGAGATTGACCCTATCGCCAATCAAACCATTTATTAGTTAATGGGTCGAAATTCCCACCTAGAGTTTCACATATACTAAACTGTCACTTTTCATGTAACACTGCCGAAAATGAAACAGGCCTGAGTACCTATGTACTATATCTTCAGCTTGTGTTGTATGTAACAATCTGAGACGCAATTAACTGGTAGGTGGGTTGCTTTTATTGCTTGCTGAATCGGTAAAAAGGATGGATGGGTCTTATTTACTGTATGTAGAATTAAATTTACAGCATTGGACTGATTCTTTTAAGGCCTTAGAATTGTAAATAATGCACACCACACCTCATTTAGATTATTATCTTATTTTGGACTACTGGCATATTGGGGATTAATACTGGTGTAGGTTCATCTTATCGAGGGGATAATTGATCAAGTTGATGGAACCGTTTACGTCTCGTGGGCACAACCAAGAGTTCTTGGAATCCCTCAAATTAGAGATTTGAGACATCGGCCGGACAACTGGATTAATAAACTACAGCGGGCAATAGCAACTATGGAAGCGGAAACACCTGATGTCAGAACTTATATACTACCAGATGAATCTACAGAGGGGATTCCATTGTAAGATTCTTTAAAAAGTTATCCATTGGTTTCATCACATCAGAGTCTTTGATACATGCTGAGAAACACAATGAATACATAATTCTTTTTACAAAATGATCTTCTCACTGTCTTTTGGAATTTATCTTCTTAATCATCGAGTCAAAATACCGAAACCGAAACCGGTCAACGCCGGTTATTGACCCTAACCGGTTCCGGTCGGTTAGGGAATAACCGGCGGTTAGTAACCGGCTATGGATTCTAGCCGTTTGCCGGTTGGGAAACCGGTTAGTAACCGGTCCGGTTGGGTAACCGGTTGGGTAATAACCGGTTAAAAAAATGGGACGTTGGGAAGCTTTTGTAAAGAAAAGAAGAAGCAGGCAGCAGACTTGCTATGTAAAAGAGTAACGTATGGCCCATTATATAAAGAATTTTGACTAGTGGCTTCTTAAAACACCCTGTCCCATTATAAAACGAAAATACAAGTTATCATGACCAGTGGCTTCAAATTTGAGGCTTAAATGAAAACATTTTTCTTGCTTAAAGTCCAACCGGTTACTAACCGGGTTTTCCAACCGTAACCGGTTACTAACCGGTCCCAACCGGTTAGTACCGGTTAGGGTTTTTCAGGTTCAAAAGTCCAACCGGTTACTAAGCGGTTTTTGGTACTAACCGGGTTGACCGGGTTTGACCAAAAACTGGTTACTAACCGGTTATTGCAAAAAACCCGGTTTGTACATGGCTATACACATGTACTTGTCATCACTGTATGTAATAATATTGGCATAATGGGTATTTATATTATTGCAGGTACGTCTATCCGAGGGGATGATTGAGCAAGTTGATTGAACCGTTTATGTCTCGTGGGTACAACCAAGAGCTCTTGGAATTCCTAAAATAGAATTTTCGGAACATTGACTTGAAAATTCGATTGGTAGAGTACTCTCGCCTATAATAACAATGGAAGTAGCAGAACCATCTGATGTAAGAACTAGTATACTTGAAGAAGAATCAACCGCGCAAATTCTATTGTAAGTTCTACTCATTTCATCATATGAGAGTACATTCTTGATACATGGCTAGAAACAAAAATGAGTCAATGAATGCATACAAACATTCTGTTTAAAAAATAATCTTTTCATTGTTTAATAGAACTTGTTTCCTCAACCTGTAAATATGATTCAGTCAAAATACAACAGTTGGAGTTCTCTTTTCTGCCCATATGAGATTGTAGATTCGATCAATGTTTGTCTTTGTTTTCATATAAAATTTATAAACCTAAAACTTCTCTTCAATGCAGAAAATGAATTAGTTGTGCGATATTATACATGATCGAACCTAGAACTCAATTTCGAGAAGATCCAGTACCAAAACAGAGTTTTAAATACCCGGACCCCAGTTCAGTCTGTTCTCCATTAGTTTCATTTCTTTCGTAGGATTGAATTCTTCCCCACCCCTAGTCCCCTAATTACAACCGTTATTAGAGGTGGCATAATATTATGCCACCTCTAATAATGTTATGCCACCTCTAATAACAGTTATGCCACCTTTATAAAGAGGTCAGTACGGGTTGAGGGTTGAAACGGAACATCTTTATAACACGCTGACACAAGTCAATTTTTTGCGTTAGAAACAATGCAAATAAGGTATTTAGGTTTGTTTTTGACTGGTAATTCAAAACCTATCACGAGACTTAAACTTGCAACCACTTATAAGAAATAATGCAACCATGTACTCGACATTCACGCTCATATCAATAAAAGAAAAACCATACACAAGATACTTGACAAGTACAAGCAGACAACATACAAGAACATAAACAACCAAATCAAGAAGTACTCCATCTCAATTCGATGATTAATCACCGAAAACATTGAAATCTAGAGCTTCTTCAAAACAAGGAACATCTTTAACTTCGAGAAAGACATATGCTTCCACCCCATTACCTTGTGCATCGTCAATCAAACATCCCAAGTTCTTTGAAAGTACAGTACCAGGAGCAACCCAAATGGGATTTCCGAGACCAAAGTTAACTTCATAAAAGGGGAACTTACACCAACTAGTTACCAAGACCACATTACTAGATTCAGGAATATTAGCTAAGTTCAGGCAGGAATTCAAAACCATCATTTGTCCTTCTTCGCTATCATGGTATACTTTTGAGTACTCGTTTACGGTTTTCTTTACAGAGTTACTTAAAAGATTTACCAATTCTTCCGTTGTTTCAACATTCTCAGATTTTGTTGCACAAATACTGAAAAGATTCCCACAAGAATTTTCCGGTATTGACGATGCCATTTTTCCTTATTTTTTACGGGTTGAGGAGTATAGGGATAAGTAAGCCAGAGACAGTAAAAAGAAGGAGACATTAACGAGGTAATAGGGAACAAGGAATAGATTACGATGATAGGAACGAAAAGTATTATTTAGGAAGGTAATAAAATCAAAAAAGTAGAGAATAACGGTGTGTAGTGAAGTCGGTCTATTTCTCTCTCTACCTCTTACCACTTAAAGGATCATTACCCTAACCCACATTTTGCAAAAGCTTACACTATCATGATCTTTCTCTCAATCCTCTCTCCATGCCATTCTCATAAGACCTTTTTTCCACTCATACTCATTCATACATCTATCCATCACTTCCACTATCATCAATCAACCTCACCCCAATGACCTCACTCACTCTCACCCACAGCATCTTCAATAGCTTCTACTTACATCCTATTCGCCTCCTTTCCTTCTTTCCCAAACCCGTTTCGCTCTACCAATATCCCACCCACAAATACCTTCCCATCATGTTGTACCTACCTTTCCTCATCCGTACATCGTTTTTCACCCTCTTTCCCACTATCACATGAATCCTACAATCCATTCCCGCTCCCTCACTTCCTACACTTCCCCTATCATCTTTACTCCCCTTCTTTCCTCACTACGTCTCTCCACTTTTACTGTTTTTCCTTCTCCTTTCCTTCCCCGCATCCCCTCTCTACTCCCCCCAAAGCTCTCTTCTTTTCTCTCTCTCTTTTACTTCTCACCCCCTTACCCGTACTCCCCCACCTTCCCCCCCAACCAAACAATTAACAATACACTTGCATATTTTTATACCATTCTCGCCCAATCTCACTTCTCTTACATCTCTCTCTCCCCACCTCTTCGCATCTCCAACTATCTCTCCTTACCACTTTCTCAATGCCCTTCATTCCCATCATTCTTACTCTGAAAATCACCTTACTGCACGTTATATCCTTCTACTTTGATCTTTTCTTCCCCCACTCGTTTCTTTCTCTCCTCCTCCCACTCCAGTCTTATACTCATCTCTCCAATCATCATTCTTCCCACATTCCCTTTACTCATACTCCTCCGATTAAATCCAAAATTTTACTCCTGTACCGTTCCCTCTTTCACAGTCTCATTCCTATCCCCCTTGCTGTCACTCATTTATACACGCCTACTCTACACCTCAAACACTTCTTAACTCCATACTCTCTTCTCCATTCACACTTTCTCAATCATTCTCAACTGCTCCCATTGTCACCTTCAATTCTTTTCTATTTCTTCCCTGCCTCTCATCGAGCCTTACCCTTTCTTTTCACCATTTTATTCAATTTCTGTACCTCCTTCCATTGCACTTTCGTCTCTACCTTACTACCTACAACATTATCATTCTACCATCATCCTACTCCTTCTACTTCCCATAACCACTTTCCTCTACTAATAATTGTCACAAACAATACATCCTCCCTACCCTACTCTAATATAGCCTTTCCTCGCCATATTCTCAGAACCATTTATTCTTCTTTCATTCTTTCTCTATCTCATCACTTCTTACCTCAACTACCGTATTACACCTCCCTTAAACACCCCTCCATACTTCCTTTCCGCTCTCCCTTCCTCTCATTCCAGTCCTACCCTCACCTCATTCCTTCCAAAACTACATCTACCATAACGTCCTCTCTAAGCTCCACCGCATCACCCCCCCTTACCATTACAAATTCCAAGCTCCATCCTACATACAGGATTCTTCTACTCGTTCAACACCACACAAACGCCCCCTTCCAATACCCTTATACGAGATCCTTCCGACAACCCCCAATACAATTCCTCATCCCTCAACTCATCCTTCCCTCTAAGATCACCCAATTGTTCATTTCCCTCCTCAGCTTAGCTCCCCTCCATTCCCATATATCCCTATACTCCTACCCTTCCGATTAGATTCCCTACTCACAATTCCCCCCCCCGTCCATCCCCGCCTCCGTATTTCCTTTTCTGCTCCTTCTTTATCTCCCTTCATACCTCCCCTTGCTACTCAAGTTTTTTTATTCCCCACCCGCTCATCTCTCACACTCTAATACACCTTTCTCCTTGTCACCCACCGACTTACATCGCCCTTCTACCATCTCGCCCTTTAAATTCCCTACTGCTCCCTCTCTTACTTCTCTCCCCTTATTGACTTTCCCACCCTGCTCCAACTATACTCTACTAACTCCCTCCTCCCCTTTCATTCCCTCCATCTTCTTTCTCCCCTCTCAATCTCTCTATTCCCTTTCCCCCTACCCATAGTCGTTCTTACATCCCTCTTATCACTCCCTTTCGTATTCTCACCCTCTTCACAATGTCCGCCCTCCGTTCAGACCTTCACCTGCCAACTTCCTCCCAGTTACTCCACTTCTACACCTCTTCCATCTTATACCTTCTTATTTTCTCAACTCCTTATCCAATGCTTACAAAGAATATATAACTCTCAGCCGCGTTTGCTTTCATATCTAAAATCCCTCTCTATTACTATCTTCCTCCCCCGTCTCTTATCCCATTCTAAACTCACCGTAAACCCGTTCTAACATCCATCGTCCGCCCTCACTTATCCCCGTCACCAACTTTGTCTCCGTCATCACACGTTCTTTTTCTTATTACTCGATTTCCGCTCCCCTACGCTCCTCCCCCACCAATATTCTCTACCAACCCACCTCCTAACTTATTCCCACTCCATATTCTACCTCTCCTTCTCTCCTCTTCTATCCTCTACCCCATCTTTCCATCTATTACCACCAGCACCCCTTCCTTCAGCATCCTTCCAGCCGCACCACCCGATCAATTAACTCACAACTCTAACAATCTTCTCCTCATCCACTTTCTATCTACATCCTACACCTTCGAATTAAATCACAACCCCAACCTCCAGCTATCACATCACCCACTAGCTTCTTCAATCCTCCATTTTCCGTACAATTCCTAATCCAACTTATACCTTCATCTTGTCCTCACCCCTGCAATTACTTACAATCTCCCCACTTTAATTCTCTAGATTTCTTCTCCCTTCTGTCGTCACACTCTACTAAATGCTTTTAATTTCTCCATCCCAAGTGCTTCGTCCAAAGCTTTGCTCCTCCACGACACCTTCAAAATGAGTCAACACGCCATAAACACTCATTAAGTTCTCACCCTATCAGTACCAAGTTCTTCTTCCTTATTTCTCTTTTCTTTCTCTTTAACTGTCATCACCCGCCTATCCCGTATTCATTCACCTCCCAGCTTCTTCATTTATCTTACCAATAACTTTTCCTTACTGCTCCCCAGTCACACCCCATTTCCATCCTCACCTCCATCTCAAACTTTTCACCTCTTCCATAACTCTTCCTAAAATATCATGCAAACTCTCTCTGATATCTCTCGTCACACCTCACTACCCCAAACTGCTCTTACTATTCATATCCCACCCTCTCCTCCATCCAACACCCCTCTACGCTCGACTCTCTCACTTTCCTCCCTTAATCTCTGTTCCAGCATTTCTGTTTTACAAAATAATGCTCAAACCCTCTCTCATCTCTCTCTCCTCCATCATCTCACAGATACTTTCATCTTCCTCAGCAATCACCCCCTTAACACATTTCTAATATATACTTTCTAATCTTTTCTTACCTACCTACAATCCCAACCTACCTGCATTTCTTCACTATAATCCTCACTTCTCCCACTCTCACATATTTCTAACTCTCCTACTCATCCTCCTACCTTGCATTCTCAATTACCATCACCCCTCCCTTTTTTACTACCCCATTTCCACTTACATCTCCACTCTTATCTCTATCTACACAAATTACTTCTTCTCCCTTATTATAGCGCAGATTATCCTACTTCTAACTTGCCATACGCGTCCTCCTCTCTAAATCCAATCCCTCTCATTCACTCTCTATCTCTCCCTTACACATAATTCAACTCCATCCCCATCCATCTGTTCATATGAAACTATCAGTTTCACATCTTTCCATTCCACTACAACTATAGGACTCGTACCTTATTTTTAGCTAGCAATCATCCAATGTCCTCTATCTAACACCCTTCCCCACTCCCCCCTTCTTTACTACACCTGTTTCCGTACCGCACACCATCATCCCCTTTTATCTTTCTCATTTCTCTCACTACTCAACATTCCTCTCCCCTTCACCCCTCTCCTTTCTACACTACCGAAAACTTCCTGTCCATTCTTCATCCAACTGATCTCTACCTTTTCACACTGTCCTCTGCCGCCTCATTCTCTCCCATTCCGCTCCCTCTATTCACCCCACCTTTCACCACCAACTAATAACTTTCAGCCTCTCATCACTTCATACATCTTTCTACCTCTTTTCTCTCATCCCTCTATAACTCTTACATTCCCTTTACTCCCCTAATCCCTCGCCTCTCTCTTATCTCTCTCCCACCTCCCACCCACTTTCTTCCACTTAGATTCGCCTTCTTTTCTGCAAAACATCTATTCAAAACTCTTTCTTCAGTTTATTAATATATTCATTGCCTCACTATTCTCTATTCATACCATATCAGCATCTCTACTGCTCTTCCTTTTCATTCCTCTATCACACCATTACAACACACTATCTCCCCTGCGTTGGCACGATAACCCTCATGCCCTTCAACATCTCCAATTTCCTCCTCTTTCCTTCGCTATCTAACTCCACTGTTATCTAGTCTTTTCCTAATTCATTCACCAATCCGCCTCTCTCCCATCCTCTACTTACATTTTCATAATGTCGTTCTTTATTACTATCGAGACTCATCGCCAAATTCTTCTCCTTTCCTCTCGCTTCTACCTCATTTCTCTTTCTAATACCCATCTTCCCTCCCCTATCGCCCCAATACTATCAATCCCCCGACTCATCATACCTTTCACTCACTCTATTCCATCTTCACGACCGACATTGTTTTGTCTCACCCTCCCTCCTTTTCAGCTTTTTCTTTTACTCCTATTTTCCCCCTATCTCTTCTTTGCTCACTTTTTCCTCCAACCTAACTTTTCTAGCATCTCTTTTTTTCACATATACCCATACATCCCCCCACCTCTCTCCTCTCTATCGCTCCCACCTTCTAGTACCCCTTCTCGTCTCACATATTATCACCCTTCCCTTCCCTACACAGCTCCACCAATATAACCACCAACCCTATCCACCACCTCATCTCTCCTACCACCGGCTATCAGAACCCCCATAGTGACCCAAAGCCAAATCACGATCGCTCCCATAACCCCAACGCCATTTGCGAATCAAACAAAATGTCCACAACACATACACAACCGAAAGCGCAATAACTACACGTATACCGCAACCCCACACATCCCACCCAGGTGAGTAAACTGAAGTATGTACGTGCCACCACGAGTATGACACAACACGGAGAGTATGAAACTAGGACCCACCCTAGTCCAAACACATTTCATCACGGCTCATAACAAAGCCCATACATAAGGAATAACAATAATAGGTCACGCAACATCCATCTATGTTGTGCAACACGAAACACCAACGCTATAAGCCCCCCGTACACTCTAACAAAAGTCACTTTAATTCAAGTAAACGTGTCCAGAATATATGAAGTGCCCCTACTTAACGGGATGAACTCATCAGCCATTTTAAATTTTTCTTTCAAGCCAAGAAATTCATAAAGTTTGATGTTGACTATCGCGTATATAAAATGAGCACCTTCATCGTTACATTCAACTGTTTGATCAACATCATCAACATATCTTCCGGCAAGAGGGTATAAATGTGTTAAGATTTTCTCAAGGGATTTTTCTAGTTGCGCAACAAACTTTGTGTCGTGGTTGCTATTTGGAGAAAAGAAAAGAACGACACCAATAGTTTCGAGAGGAGCAATTTCATCTGCGAATCCTAATCTATAGCGACCAAGGTTCGAAGGAGTTGGATAAAAGGGTTTTATGAATTTGCTTGATTGTTTTTCAACTTTCATTGCCATATATTATTGCTTTTACACTTCTCTTGGTACTCAAAATATGATGGACTTCATGTAGACTAACTACTTTAATTTTTATATGTTGAGCCGGCCACCATCTAAGTACAAGCGATTGCTAATATATTATTCAGAAAGGCCGGCCTTGCGCATTGACAGTATTAGGAAAACACTATTGATATTACTTTACCATACATTTTCATTTTAAATTAGGATCAAAACTCACATATCAAACCTTACAGGACTGATGGGTAGATGTAAAGAATATTCCATCACAAGCCACAACAATTTTCTCAAGGGATTTCTCTAGTTTGAAAAAGAAATTTGGGTTGTGACTGTTATTTGTGGAATAGAAAAGAACCACGCCTACACGGGAGGAGCAAGCTCATCGATGAAGCTTATCCTATAATGACAGTGGGTTTGATCGAAGGTGTTGCATCATAGGGTTTTATGAATTTGCTAGATTGTTTTTCTACATTCACTGCCATTATTATTGATTTTACGCTTATGTTTGCTCTCATATAAACTAGTTTACACAGGCTATAACATGAGAAACAACATGCCTCAGTTTTTGTTCATTGAAGACAATTAGCATCTAGCATTAATGCAATATCGAGGCTCATGTCAAATGGCTCTTGAATATAGTTTAGTACCATCAATTACATCGAGATTGCAATTACCAATATATTTGCTCAAGTAAAATTTTAAAGATCAAGACAGTTTCAACTTTCATTGCCATGACTGCTTTTACACTTATTTTGGATATTCGCTAGTTATACCGAAAATATGGCAATGCTTTCACTCGAACCTGGTTAATTAGCTAGTTATACCGAAAGTAACTAACTGCTTCAAATTTAATTTTTTTTTTCAAGTTTAATTTGTTTATTCGAGTGGAGATGCAACTTGCGACATGACTTTATTATGCAGACATGGCTCATGTATATAGTTTATTACCATGGTTACATCATGATATCGCATATATATCAGTATATTTATAGGTATCCACCTACTTCTTATGATTCATAGTTATATTCATGATTTATATAGAATGATTTTAAATTGACTTTTCATATTCTGGTTCAAACAAAAGACAGACGTATAACAATTTTCAAGTACTATAAGAAGGTATCAATTAATAAAAAACAATTTCATAATTTTCATCTTCGAAAGAAACTTATCCCCAACTGCTCTTTTAAGAGCTAACTTAAGGGGTGGTTGCAGCTAACTTAAGGGGTGGTTGCAGCTTAGTGTGTGAACCATAGCGTGCTACACCAGTGGCAGCTTCTTGATTTTGGATGACAGTGGCAAGCTGTTTGACTGTAAACATAAGTAACCATATAGCATAATCAGTACACCTTATCTAAATTTGGGCATGTGGCTATTTTGAATTTTTTACTAATGAATGGATCGATTTGTTATATTTTAGCTTTAACGAGTAAAATTCTATAAAAAAACTAATAGATACAAATAATGTGTCAAAATATCACGCAAAGTGGTTGAATTCGTGAAACTTCCTAGATTGTTTTGTAATATTTAGATTTTAATGGAAATAATATAGTTATTACAGTTGCATTTGGCACAATCGATTTGTTATAGTTGACCAAACGAAGAACTTGTTTTGACCCGTTACTGAAGCCAGCTATTTCGTCACCTCTATCTTTAGCTTAAGATAGTAAATACACAATTTTTGCATTAATACAGTGCAATGTAGTTGTTTGAGTATTTGTGAGCATGTAGGAAAATATGTCAAAGCGAGAACATGATCAATATTAATTAACTAAAGCCCATATATGAAAGCAAGACACATACCCAAAACAAGAACACCTCAAACCAACAACTTAAGCACTGAAAATATTGACATCTAGAGCTTCTTCGAAATAGCCTTCTCACTTTAGCCACATAACGTATCCATTGCTTCCTAGCCCTATATCTCTCCTTTATTTTCATAATGCACCTTGAGATAAGCTAAAAACATAATAAGCACAAGAATAAGCAAGGCAATAATCAATTTATAAGGTCTTATTTCAAGAATACGTTACCATCACTAGCCAAATGAGAATACTTTTTTGGTGCGAAGGCTTTTTGATACAAGTTTCAACTCGTTTGCAGGCTAAACAATTTAAACCAAAACAAAGTTACACATTGTAGAACAAAACAGTAACAATCTAACAAAATACTAAATGATAACATAAGTATTATACAAAAACATTGATTCGGATTAATATCTTCTAATGTACAAAGTAAAAAATGATAGGTCACATTACGTTCTTATTGATTCTTTGCACATCGCCTCAAAAACTTAACTAAGAATCAAAATCATCGATGCCTAGAGCTTCTTCGAAGTCAGGGACGTCTTTCACTTCAAGAAAGACATACGCTTCTACTCCTTTACCTTGTGCATCGTCAATCAAACATCCAGAATTCCTCAAAGTGATGGTCCCAGGAACCACCCAAATAGGCTTTCCAAAACCAAAGTCAGTTTCATAAAATGGAAACTTGCACCAACTAGTTAACATGACCACATTAGTAGATAGTGGATTAATACTATCTAACCTTAAGTGGGAATTCATAACCATCATTTGCCCTTCTTCGCTATTGTGGTACACCTTTGAGTAGTTATTTCTAATTTTCTTGATAGAATCACTTAAACGGTCTACCAATCTATCAGTTGTTTCATAAGTCCCAGATTCCGTGGTACAAATCCCAAAAAGATTCCCACAAGAATTTTCAGATATTGAGGATGCCATTTTCCCCCTTAAGTTTACAGCCTGAAGGAGTATAGACTCTCTTGGATAATTGTGTATTGCCTTATCAATAGCATTGAGAGCCTTCCAAATCATCGCAGACACCAATTGTACCTTTGACAATTGTCGTGTGCTAACTTTTCCACTCGCTATAGCCTTAGCTTTCATGTTGGTTATGTCACTCTCAGAGAAAATAAGTTTCATTCTCGTATGCTTGCTTAACATATCATCACTCATAGTCATCGGCGGTGGTGGTGGAAATGATGGTAAGTCGCGAGGTGGAAACAACAAGGATGAGTTGAAACCAGGCCCTACGAATTCAATCTCATTTTCTTCACGATTCATTGAAGCCCATTCATTAAGGAATGTGCATAGAGTTGACGCATCAACAATCTTATGTGAAGCACTTACACCAATCGCTACACCCCCACACTCGAACATGGTTACTTGAATTGCAAGTAACGGGTCACTGTATACAAGAGGGGCACCACTTTTAAGTGGGATGAACTCATCAACCAACAAAGGATTCATTTCAATACCAAGAAAATCTTGAAGCTTGATGTTGACTTTGGCATGTATAAACTCGGCCCCTTCATCATTACACTCAACCGTTCGCATTTCATCATCATATCTACCAGCAAGAGGGTATAATCGTGTTAACGTTTTCTCAAGGGATTTTTCTAGTTTGGAAATGAACTTTGGGCCGTGATTGTGATTTGGGGAAAAGAAACTAACGACACCTGTGTATATGGAAGGAGCAAGCTCATCGGTGAAGCCTATCTTATAGCGACAAATAATCGAAGGAGTTGGATGGAAGGGTTTTATTGTTGAATAATGATTCAAAGAATATTTAAGTTAGTAGTCTTTTGGTCTTCTACAATAAAGTCTAAGTTGTCAGTTGAGTCTCTTTGTGTTGCCTTGTAACAGGTCACTCTTTATTATCTGGTATGTTGAAGAGTCTGTAATCAGCCTATATAAGGCTATGTCTCTGCAATGTTTATGCAATACAATCAAAATAAAGTATCTATTTCAAATAGCCTTTGTGCTTTGTGTGTTAATACCCACTGTCATACCAACAAAATTGGTATCAGAGCCAAAAAGAATCCACAAACTCTGTTAAACCAAAAGCCAACGCAGGCCTACCCATGGCATCCAATGGATCCACAACTACTGCACAACCCATGATTCCTATTTTCAATGGTGAGAAATACGAATTTTGGAGTGTCAAAATGAAAACACTCTTTAAGTCTCAAGACTTATGGGATCTGGTAGAAAATGGTTTCGCTAATGAGGTTCAAGATGAGCAACGAACAAAGGAGAATAAGAAGAAAGATTCGAAAGCACTTTTCTTTATTCAGCAAGCAATGCATGACTCCATATTCTCAAGAATTGCAGCAGCAGAGACCTCGAAAGAAGCATGGGAAATTCTTCAGAACGAGTTCAAAGGATCAACAAAGGTAATTACAGTGAAACTTCAGACACTTCGTCGTGAATTCGAGAATTTAAACATGAAAAGTTCCGAATCTGCCCAAGATTATCTCTCAAGAGTGTCCACCCTTGTTAACAAAATGAAATCTTATGGAGACCAGATTAATGAAGAAGCTGTTGTTTCTAAAGTTTTGAGAAGCCTCAATTCCAAGTTCAATCATGTTGTAGCTGCAATCGAGGAAGCCCATGATTTATCCTCGTATTCATTTGATGAACTTATGAGCTCGTTACTTGCTCATGAGGACAGATTGAATTATGCGCAAGAAAGGACTGAGGAGAAAGCATTCCAAGTCAGAGGGGACGCCTCTTCAAAAGGAAGAGTGGAAAGTTCTGATTTTAGAGGCAATAATAGAGGTGGCTATCGTGGTCGTGGTCGTGGCCAAGGCCGAGGCGGAGGAAGAAGTGAATCTGATGAAAGACAAAATAGGAACCTCATTCAATGTCGAAATTGCAACAAGTATGGCCACAAAGATGTGGATTGCTGGAGCAAACCGAAAACTGGTTCCATACAGTGTCGACATTGCAATAAGTATGGTCACAAAGATGTTGATTGCTGGAGCAAACCGAAAAGCGATTAACACCATGCCAATTTTAGCAAAACTTCAGAGGAGAGATTATTTATGGCTTATTTTCCTGTTAATGCACCAAATACAAAAAATAATGTTTGGTATATTGACAGTGGGTGCTCGAATCATATGTGTGGTGCAAGATCCATGTTCAAAGAGCTTGAAGAGTCACAAAGAAAGGAAGTGACATTGAGGAATGACTGGAAAATAAAAGCTAGAGGGAAAGGTTTTGTTGCAATCAAAACCACCTAAGGTAATGTCAAACTTCTCTATGATGTTGAGCATGTTCCTTCTTTAGCTCATAATTTGCTAAGTGTCGGGTAATTAATGTGTAGTGGGCATTCTATATTATTTGATGATGATTCATGTGTTATATATCAAAGACAAAAAGTCAAGAAAGGTAGCTGCCAATGTTAAAATGACAGAGAATAAAATGTTTCCTTTTGACATTTCCATTGTTGACAGCTTTGCTTTAGTTACAGGAGCGAGTGATAAGAACATATGGCATTTACGATATGGTCATCTAAGTATAAATGGATTGCAACTGCTGGAACATAAAAATATGGTAATTGGTCTGCTCAATATTGATAATATTGATTTTTGTGAGGGTTGTGTATATGGAAAACAAAATAGACCATCATTTCTGTCAGGGGGGGGGGGGGGGGGGGGTGAGGGGGGGGGGGGAAGAAGGCATGGGGGGGAAGGAGGGGGGGGGGGGAAATTCCATGAGAGCTGCAGCTTGCCTTGATTTGATACATGTCGACTAATGTGGATCGATGTCCATGGATTCTATAGGAGGAAGTCGTTATTTTCTACTCTTTATCGATGACTATAGTAGAATGAGTTAGGTGTATTTTCTGAAAAATAAATCAGATGCGTTTGATTATTTCAAGAAGTTCAAATCTTATGTGGGAGATCAAAGTGCAGGAATAATAAAAGTCTCGAGACAGACAAGGGAGGAGAGTTTATTGTCAACAGAATGCATCACTTCCTTGTGAATAATATGGTATCCACAAAGAACATACCGCACTTATACCCACAGCAAAATGGCGTAGCGAGCGGACAAATCGCACGATTGTAGAAATGGCTCGAAGCATGATGAATGCTAAAGGCGTTCCTAAGACCTTTTGGGCTGAAGCGGTTGCTACATCGGTCTATCTCCTAAATATCTCTCCTACAAAGGCTGTCTATAATAGGACTCCTTACGAGGCATGGAAAGGAAATAAGCCCAAGGTAAGCCACTTACGTGTTTTTGGATGCATAACTTATGCTTTAATCAACTCAAACTCGCGTCGTAAGCTTGATGAAAAATCTGTTAAGTGCATATTTGTTGGGTATAGTCCACAATCTAAAGCTTACAAACTCTATGATCCGTTGAGTGGCAAAGTTCTCATTAGCAGAGATGTTGTTTTTAATGAAAATGCAAGTTGGGATTTTAGTTCTGGGAAAGAGATTTCAGGTGATCCAATTCCATTGATTGATGATGTTCCTAATGGAGAAACAACACCACCTGCAACTCGAACAAATTCCACCAATTCAAGTCCAACAAACAGCTCTGCTTCTACTCTAGTGCATACGCGCAACAACTCTTCTTCATCAAATGCATCATCATCAAGTTCTTTTAGTGATTCTCCTCCACTAAAAATCAGGACCCTTGATGATATTTATGCAGACCCTCATGCACAACCATATGCTTTGTATGCATCAGATCCTGTGTCCTATAAAGAAGCAGTAGAAAGACAAGAATGGAAGCAGGCTATGAAAGAAGAGATGCAAGCAATAGAAAGAGCACCGACTTGGGAGCATGTAGACTTTGCCACATGACAAATCACCCATTGGTCATTAATGGTTAATTTTGCACGTAGTTTTAATACAGATGGGAGTGTTCAAAAGCACAAAGCGAGGCTCGTTGCAAAGGGGTATGCACAACAACAAGGTGTTGATTTCGACGAAACCTTTTCTCCTGTTGCACGTTTTGAAACTGTGAGAATTTTATTATCATTGGCTGCTCATTTAAATTGGCCGGTTTATCAATTTGATGTTAAATCTGCCTTTTTAAATGGAGAACTAGAAGAAGAGGTTTATGTGTGTCAACCCGAGGGATTTGTTGTTCGTAATAATAAGATAAAGTGTATAACTGAAAGCTCTTTACGGGCTTAAACAAGCACCGAGAGCGTGGTACAAAAGAGTTGACTCATATTTCTTACAACACGGGTTTGTAAGGAGTGAAAATGAACCCACTTTGTATGTGAAAAAGAGTGATAATGGTGATTTTCTTGTGGTTTGTATTTATGTCGATGACATGATCTATATGGGCTCTTCTCAAAAGTTGGTTTCTGAGTTCAAGTCATGTATGATGAGCGAGTTTGAGATGTCAGATTTGGGAAATTTGAAGTACTTTCTTGGACTTGAGGTTAAGCAGGCGGACGATGGTATATTTGTTTCACAAAGAAAGTATGCCAAAGATCTTTTGTCCAAATTTGGAATGCAAAATTGCAATGGAGAAGCTACACCTATGAATCCAGGAGAAAAGTTGCAGCAAGATGATGGGACAGAGTTTGCTGATCCAAGTTACTATAGAAGTTTAGTTGGAGGGCTTAACTATTTGACAAATACTCGACCCGATATTATGTTTTCTGTCAGTGTGTTATCCAGGTACTTGCATATGCCTACAATGCATCACCTTGGAGCAGCAACGAGAGTGCTACGATATGTTGCAGAAACTTATGATTTTGGGATTTGGTACTCAAGAGCAGCAGACTTCAATTTGTTTGGATATTCTGATAGTGATTGGGGAGGTTGTAAAGATGATGGAAAAAGCACTTCTGGCCATATGTTTAGTCTCGGTTCTGGAGCAATCTCGTGGAGCTCTAAGAAGCAAGAAGTAGTTGCACTCTCATCAGGGGAAGCTGAATACATTGCTGTAACTTCAGCAGCGTGTCAAGCAGTTTGGTTAAGGAGGCTACTCAATGATCTTCATAAAGAGCAACAAGGATCTACTATAATATTATGCGACAACAAGGCGACTATTGCAATGACTAAAAATCCAGCTTTTCACAATAGAACAAAGCATATCGACATACGTTATCATTTTATAAGAACCCTTGCAGCAAAGGTGAAATTGTGTGCCTAAAGTTATTGCGGGTACAACAAGAGCAAAGTAGCTTTGGGTTCTCACCAAATCAATCTTATTGCGCACATGCCTATCTGAGGAAAAATACTTCTTTGGAGTCTATAGCTTGAATCTAGGGGGGAATGTTTGAATATTGTGATTCAAAGAATATTTATGTTAGTTGTCTTTCTGGTCTTCATACAATAAAGTCTAAGTCTGTCGTTAGTGTCTTGTGTTGCCTTGTAACAAGTCATCTTCTATTATCTAGTATGTTGAAGAGTATGAATCAGGGGGGGGGGGGGGCCCCTTTATTTTTAATAAGGCTATGTCTCTGCAATGTTTATGCAATAGAATCAAAATAAAGTATCTATTTCAAATAGCCTTTGTGCTTTGTGTGTTAATACCCACTGTCATACCAACACCATCCTGGAAGAACTTATATGCCCTAATTTCAATGTGTTAAATAACCAAGAGATCATCAGCTCCATCGAATCTCTAGTGTAATGTTTTCTTGATTCAAGTGTGTTTTTATAAAGTTTAATCAATGTTTTATGTTGTTCTTAATGTTGCTGTTTATTTGAGTCCTCTTCAGGCATAATATGATCATGGACATATTATAGTATATATTATATATACATATACATATATATATAATAAGGTAAAAGCCAAAAATGCTAAATACGGTAGGTGTCTCATGTCCATTTATATACCAACATGCTATAATCAAATTCAAATTTTGCACTAGCATTTTTTCTTCCAAATATGTATCCTCAACTCTTTTAATATATCTTTTAAAACTGTTAATACAAAAATCGTGTAGGGGTGAATATGAGTCTGGGTCACTTGATGGGCTAGGCCGGCAAGCGAGTTTTGATATAGTTCTTGTACTAATCCAAGTGAAAAACGGGGCGATCTGCACAAACGAGAGTAAACCGTTAGCCTTATTGTGGGGCGGACCCCACAATTAAGCTCCGGCGTGAGAGTAAGTATACATGTTTGTCAGAGAAATGTCAGAGCATATGTGTAATAGTGATTAGACAGAATGTACCTCTTTTGGGGTGAGAAATGACCCCTATTTATAGGCAAGCCCAATACTAGGGTTTCCTAGTATTTCGCTTTGATAACTGTTTTTTTTTATTTAAGTGCCGGAAAGTGGGTCCCGTTGGTCGGAGAAGGGGTCCACGTGCAATCGTGTCTGCGGACGTGAGTATCCTTCCGCGGTCAGCGTTTGTCCGCGGAAATGCAACGGGTGCGGCTTTAGAGATACTCACGTGCGTCTTTGGCATATCCGGAGCGTGACCCCTGTCGGGCTTAGTGGTCCGGCTATTTGTTGTATTGGGCCTGGGATTGGTATATACGCAATAAGCCAATGAGTTGGTTTTCTGTCATATTATACGTCATCAAAAACCATTCATGTATGCATGTATACATCATCCATAACAAGTTAGGCCCAAAAACGAATAAAAATTAGGCCAAAATCATTTTATAAAAAGTTTACAAAACATACCCTCATACTATGCAACAAGTTAAGAAAACTACCTTCAACTATTAACTATTTACGTTTTTTTTATATAATAAACTTTATTTATATAATGTGACACATATTAACGATTCATTCATATAAAAAAAATACCGCTTAAAGGATCTTTTCCAATTGCAAAAAAAGAAGCCAAATATTGCAATAATTCTGACATACATACGATTTTGCAAAAAAAGTTGAAGTTGTTGATGTATATTTTTAAAAAACATTCAAAACACACCTCTAAACTACCTATTAATTTTAAAATAAACCACAGGGGTCAAAGACGTACAAGTATATGGAAATTTAAATTATATAAAATAACCCTACACTTTTTGCTATTTACGACTATTTTATATAACAAACTTTTTTGTCAAATATCTAACAAATATCCGACTTCTTTGATAAAAAATATACTGACGAGAAGGCCGATGGCTTACGAACAAAACGAGCTCAATATTGATACACTTTCGAGATACGTACGATTTTTTTTAAAATATCAAAATTTATTATATACTTTAATTTTTTTTTTCCAAAACACACCTTTAGCCTACCTAGTAAATTTAAAATCTATCATGTACAGTTGTAGGTATTATCAAATATCCGGCGAATTCATTAATAAAAAAAATATACCGATGCGAAGGCATCTGGATTATGAGCAAAACGTTGTTGAGGTTTAATATATATTTTGGAAAAAGAAAAAGAACTAAAACTATCCTAGCCTTATGTGGAAACTAAAAAGGGGGTTGAATAGTTACCAGTTTTTAAATTAATGTGACGTTTATATAAAAAGTTAGATTCGATTTTATGTGACCTCAATGTACACACAATATGAACAATCTAGTTATGTAAATAAATGACAATAATAATAATGTAAATTTATAAGACAAGAGATAAGAGTTAGAAAGATTAAACCACAACACACGGATTTATAGTGGTTCGGTAACGAAGCTCCTCTTCGCCCTACTCCACTCATCGAGTACCCAACTCGAGAGTTCTCTTCACTATGTCAACAAACTCCCTTTAGGCGAAGAAGACCGTACACAAGTAGCTTACACCAATTTCCGACACTAAGCCAAATGTCGAGTCCTAATCTTAGCTAGAACCAATCTACCACACACTTGTATTTTGAGGCCTAAAATAGTAACCACCCTTACAAAGGATTCACTTCACCTAAGAGCTAACACGATCAACCCGGTCTAACTATTACACACAATCATAAGAGATATAAATGAATTACTAGATACACCACAATCGTAATTACCTTACATAAACACTAGCTATAATACTTCGTAGCTTGATAATAAGAAGTATTATTCTCTTGCACTTGAAGATATAAGCTTGAATCACTTGGAAACAAAAGCTTAAGATTAAATGATCAAAAGATTGTAGGAGATGTATAAACTGATTTAGAACAGAAAAAAATAAGTGCAAAAGGTGAAAAATTTATGAGGAACAGTCCACTATTTATAGGCAGAGCTGGGAGCCATTTTACATGGCTGGCCCCCATAGCTCCATGGCCGGCCCCCTTATCACTAAGGGGGTCGCCCCTACTTATAAGGGGTTCGCCCATAGTAGGACGCTCCCATTTTTGTCTTTTCCAAGGGAGGTGTTTCCTGGATCAGTTTTATACAATTTTATGGGGAAAATTTGAATTTAAAATATTTATTTTAAATAAAACATTTCTTGTAAATACAAAAAACGTTTTGTAAAAGTTTTAAAAATGTTTGTTACATTTTATAAAAATGTAAGGTTTAGAAAAAATAAATTCCTTTGATCACAAATAAATTAAGCATTTATTTATTCATACCTTTAAGTGATTAATTTTCTAAATGAAAATCTTCGACTTATTACTTGTTTATGTTTAATTTTACATAGAGCGTTTTTACATTTTGTGATTATCAAAATGTAGAGAAGTCGAAAAATATCAATAACGTTTTTAGGCATTATTTCTATCAACATGTTTAACTGTACACTTCTACGCCTACTAACCAAAATTATGGCTACCAAAGTTCTAGCATACACACAAATTGAATGCATCTATCAATCACATCCATCGTAAATCCAATAATCAACAAAGAAAAACACAAGAATACAAGAAAACCCCAACATATATAAAATTACCCTGAAAAACACCCTTTAACATATATAAAATTACCCATGACATATAAAATAACTTTAAATAAACTTAAAACCCTTCAACGTAAAAAAACGCAACAAACCTCTACACATATAAAAAAGAAAAATATCCTTTGACATATAAAGCTACCATAAAAAACCTTCAAATTTAAATAAACTCAAACCAAAAATAAGCCCGCCGCAATGCGTGGGCAGCCTTCCTGCTTGTTAATTTTCATTGCTATTATATACAAATGTTGGATAATGAAAGTTATTTGGGTTTTTATATTAGGGTATAATTGGAAGTGGGTTTGGGTATAGGAACCCAAGATATATGTGAGATTTGAATATGTATACAAATTTAGAAAGAACTAGATTCGGTTCTTAATGTGGAATTTAAAATTCGAGTATAATTGGAAGTGGGTTTGCTAGTGTTGATATACACAGTTCAATGGTAAGCAATACTCAAGGGACTAGTTGTGTCTTTATCTCAAAGTTACAAAGCTAGAAAGGAAGTTTGGTGCAGTTTTAGTTAAAGTCCAAAGTTCAAAGACCTAAGTGAATTTTTAGGGTATATAAGCTTAAGTTATCACTTAGTGTTTTATTCAGTTGTTATCCTACATTTTATTTTCTCTCAAATTTCTATGATTCTCTCGTTGTCTTAGTTTTTTATATCAGTTTGATATTTGTTAGTGGGTAAATTGCATAAATCATCCTTTAAGTTTGGCCAAATTGCATGTTTCGTTCCAAACGTTACGAAAGTGCAAAGATCGTCCCTATAGGAAACCTTTGGTGTAAGTATCATCCCCGCAGGAACGATACTTACATCAAAGGTTTCCCCAAAGGTCTCCTCACAGGGACGATCCTTGCACCAAAGGTTTCCTATAAGGATGATCCTTGCACTTTCGTAACGTTTGGGACGAAACAAGCAATTTGGCCAAACTTTAGGGACGATTTATGCAATTTACTCTTTGTTAGTTTTGTAAGTTGTATAGCTTGATCAATTAATTTATTTGATCTTGCTATAGTCTGAGTGTGAGTGATTTTGTTGTGAGGAGATTGTATTTTCCTAGAAGAGATAATCTTGATTTCTTTTGTATTCGTTTGGTTATAATCCGTTTGAGGACAAATCTTCTTTAGCAGTTTGAATAATAAGATTTGTGTCATCAATAGGTGGTTGGTTGGGTGATCATTAGTGGTTCTTGTGTTGATTTAGATACTGATTACATGGTATCAGAGCTCTAGGCTCTTGGTTTATTGTGTTTATTTAGATATTGAATGCATGGCATTAGAGCTCTAGGCTCCTGGTCTGATGATTTCAAAAAATTAGGTTTGTTGTAATTTAGGGGCTTCTTGATCTGGTGGTATAATTGATCTATTGGTGATGTAATTTTAATGCCGTGTTGGAATTAACCTATTTGGGTATAGATCTTTTGATTTGTGGGTTGTCTGTTATGGTTTCTTGAAACCTTAATTTTGGTAATTTAGGGATCTTCATCCTCTGGTGGTTTCGGGTTTAATTAGGCGTGTTCTTGACCATTAGCACCCCTTGACTAAGTGAATCAAGGGAGTTGGTGGTTGTTGTTTTCCACTGCATATTAAAGCTCTGTAATTCTTTCGTTATCTCTAAAATCTATAAACATCTTAGTGTATACACTACAAACGCTGTAGATAACATCTTGACCTACATCTATTAAGAACCAAGGATACATGCCCTTTCCACAGCTAGGTGTTGAGCTGGGTGTTTTAGTTGAATTTGGGTGTGAGTTTGATCTTTTTGTTTAGTTTCAATCATTGTTATTATGTCTAGATTGCTAGAGATTAGGATATTGGGCAGCCTAAAAAGTTGTTAGTTTGAGAATAATTAGTGGTTATTTGTGACTGAAGGTGTGTAGGGTATTTGGTTAATTATTGATTATTTCTTGCTTGTTTGTTGGTTGTTTTCTGATTCTTTTGTCTGTTTATCTATTTCAATTTTTTTTGTTTATCTTTGTTGTTTTATTTGCTTTGCTATCATGACTAGTGGCAGTGGTAGTTGTTAGCCTTAAAATATGTCGACTTATATGGAATTATGTTAGTTTATTATAGCCGTATCGAATAAGTTATAGAAACATTAAGATAGAAATGTTAGGCGACACATAGGGCTATAAATACCCCTCCTATACTTCTATAGGAGGGTGAGGATTCACAATGTATCATCTCATAGTGTATGTGTTCTCTCTCTATAAAGACACACACATCTATCCTTCCTCTCTCTTTACCTAGTCTAATATGGCTTACTTTCTCTTTAATCCTCCCCGACCTCCGGATCGTGTTAGTTAGTGAATTATTAATGTTAACAATTAGCATCAGAGCTAACTAGGGGTAATGCGTGTTTGTGTGTTGCTTATTTGAGGTGTTTCGTGGCTTATTTGGCTTATTCAAGCTTATGTATAAGCTACGGGGTGTTTGGTTCATGCTTATTGTGACAAAAAGCAAGAAACTTTCATCTTCTTTTATGTTTCTGCTTATTTGTTATCATATATCATAGCTTATTTTGATTCCAAACATCTTTTATGAGCTTATTTGAAGTTTATTAGCTCGTCATGGTTTCTTAAAAGGGGTGTTTGGTTTATGATTATTTTCGAAAAAAGCTTGGAGCTTTCGATGTAAACAACCCTTATAGCTTATTGATATATGTTTTCGTGGCTTATTTGTTGATAAAAGCTTATTTTCGAGCATATTTTTCTAGGCTTATTTGAATCTTTTTTGAAGACCGCGAAATATGAGCACTTCAAAAAGTGGCAGCGAAATATGATTTTAGCGAAATACAGGCTTCAGCGAAATATGATTTCAACCAAATATGCTTTCAGCGAAATATCAGTTTCAGCGGAATACAAGTTTCAGTGGAATACATGTTTCAGCGAAATATGAATTCAGCGAAATATGATTTTAGCGAAATATGATTCAGCAAAATATGATTTCAGCAAAATAAAGGCTATTTTTCAGGTTCCGCGAAATACATGCTATTCTTTTTAATTCCGCGAAATATGAAACTTTACAAGTTTTGAGAACCCGCGGTTTAAGCTTTACAGGTTTTCAGCGAAATCAGGTGGGATGAGACTGACTTTGGCCTTCAAATAAACAAGGCAATCAAAACAAAAACACCAAAGCAAACACAATACTTAATGCTAAAACGATCTTATTACGTATTCAATAATACGACAAAAGGCTATGGAATTTGGGTTAAAATGACAAGTTATCATGAAGTTAATTTGGTATCCTTTATTTGAGATTGAAGTGGGTTTCACGAAGGCATCTACTTATTTCATCATCGAGACTTCTTTCTATTTTCTACCCCTTTTCTTCAAACCTACTCTATCGATTAATGACTTGCTTGAGCACAGAAGAAATATGATTAAGACTTAGATATCTAGTTAAACCTGATGTAAGGAGTTACATTGTAGTACTCACGGGTTATAGCTATCACTTAAAGGAGTTACATTGTAGTGCTCAGTGTCACACACATATGCAGATGTGGATAGTTTTAAGAGGTGTGGTACTTCTTAGACTTTTGATGTTGGGTATAGGGTACTTAGAGATTTAATCTTGCACCATTCTTCAATCAACAACAATGCAAGCTTAAGTAACAAATTTAGGGGATTTTACTTCAGTTCCAAGTTTAGTATATAGGGTTTACTTCACCATGTGGTCACAGTAAATAGCTGATAGAATACAAGGTTGGTAAGTTAGCCAGAGAGTTTAAAGGCAGAGATGTGATCAGCAACTCTCACGGGATATTATTATGTTATTCAACAACAATGATACTTCACAGTCTAAGCAAAATTTTCAAAGTTCTTCAATGACGTTCATATCTTTTCAAGAATTATGCTTAGGACAAGAACTTCTCGAGTATATATGTGTATACAACAATGATGCTTCCGAGAGTTCAAAACCATCATGGGGGAAAATGTGTACTTTGATGTTATTAGGTCAACTTCCAGGGGGAAGTAGTGTATACTACTTTACGTTTTATGGTTTGTGTAAAGTATTCCGCATACGTGAGAAGAATTGTTGCTGATTTCTCACATGTTCCCCCGAATGAATATTCATCAAGACGTAATGAGATGAAATAGTATAGAAGAAGTTCTATTTGATGAGGTTGGCTTCTACTTCTTATCTACTGTTCTACATCTATTTCTTTTTCTACAAAGATACATCACAGTTTCAAAATCTGCTTAAGATACGGATGTTGGTTTGGAGGAAGCTGATTCAGAAACTTTATCAAAAAGGAGTCGATGAAGAAAGCTTTTCAAGACATGCTGCATGGATTAGGGGGACGTTAATCTAGCTCATGCATACTACAATAGTTCCTAAACAAGTAAAGACACATAAGATCCAAGATAGGGTAAAAGTTTTAAGACAAGAAGAACTTAGAAGACATCTTCAACATTGGAAGCACTTTAGAAAACTTTATTTTGTTGTATCTATACTTGTTAGGAACATTGTAAGTAATTTTGTATGTCCACATATTGGGGGAAGATTGTTAGCCTTAAAATATGTCGACTTATATGGAATTACGTTAGTTTATTATAGCTATGTCGAATAAGGTCTAGAAACCTTAAGCTAGAAATGTTAGGCGACACATAGGCTATAAATACCCCTACTATACTTTCATAGGAGGGTGAGGACTTACAATATATCATCTCATAGTGTGTGTGTGTTCTCCCTCTCTCTAGAAACACACACACATCTATCCTTTCTCTCTCTACATAATCTAATATGGCTTACTTTCTCTTTAATCCTCCCCGACCTCCAGATCGTGTTAGTTAGTGAATTATTAATGTTAACAGTAGTACACATGTTCTTATTAACAATTTGGATCCTAGAAATCCGTTACATATTCGGACTAATGATAATACTAACACTGCTTTGTTTCAATTTAAACTTCTTGGAACTGAAAATTATAGGATTTGGTATGGTGCTATGAAATTTTCTCTTTAGCCTAGAAATAAATATAATTTTGTTGATGGTTCTTATCTAAGAGAGTCTTATAATACTAGTGTTATTTAGACTACGCAGTCGGATAGGTGTAATGATATTGTGTTAACCTAGATTATGAATTATGTGTCTTAAGATGTTTATATGGTATTGGTTTATTCTAATAATGCTTCTTTTGTTTGGAAGGAATTAGAGAGTACTTATGATAAAATTGATGATTATGTTATTTTTAATTTGCTGTAAAAGATTAATAATATGAAACAAGGTGGTTGTTTTGTGGCAGATTATTATCATAGACTCAACTATTTGTGGAGAGAATTTTATGCTTGGACCAAATTGCCTAAATGTATTTGTGACGTTAAGTGTTATTGTATGCCAGTAAGGAGTTGGTTTTGCATCAGCAGCATATGAAGCTGATGCAGTTTTGAATGAGCATTGATGACTGTTATCAGCCTATCAAAAGTACTATTTTAATTATAGACCCTCTCCCCAAGGTAAAATATGTTTTTACTATTGTTGCTAGAGAGGAATCTCATAAGGGTGTTCCTGAGTCCTTTGCTGCTAAATCTTTTAACAACAACAGGAGAATTTTTAATAACAATATCAAGGGATCTTCTTTCTAATAATATTAGTTGAGGACCTAATCCTTATTTGAATTTTAAAAATTATGGTAAAATAGGTTATACTATCGAAAGGTGTTATGAACTTATTGGCCTTCCATTTGGTTTTAAAAGAGCTCCTAATACTAGAAAACAAGGTTTAAGGCTAATGTTAATGCTAATACTGATGTTAAATCCAATTAAAAATAACCATATGCTAGTCTTTCTTATGGTTATACTTCTGAGCATATGCAAAAGTTATCAAGTTTGATCAAGGGCACTTCTTCTTATAGCATACATGTCAATATGGCAGGTAGGGCTTCTTTCTTTAATGGTAATGTATTGTTCAATGTTAACTTTTCTAGGTTCTTCTGTGCTAAATCAAAATTTTATGCTAAGACTATAACTTTGTGTTGGATTTTTCTTTGTTTTGCATAATGACGTGAAAATATCTAAGTCTTTTTCTATGCCTTTTTATGAAGTCTGTCATAAAGCTAAATAGACAAGGGATCCTTTTCCTTTGTCTAGTCCTAAATTCAAGGCATTTGGTGAACATGTTAATCTAGATTTGTAAGGGCCTTACAGAGTTCCTTGTAGAGAAGGATTTAAGTATTTTCTCACTATTGTTGATGATTATTCTAGAGTTGTTTGGGTATACTTGGTAAAAACCAAGGGTAAGGTTTTTTATGTGTTTGTTTCCTTTAAACATAATACATAATTAGTTTGATATTAAATTTAAAAATTATTAGGTCTGATAATAGGATTGAGTTTGTTAATAATATAATGAGTATGATGTTTTCAGATTTAGGTATAATAAATCCGACCGCTTTTGCTGACGCTTCTCAAAAAAATGGGATTACTGAGAGGAAACATAGACACTTGCTTAATGTAGCAAGGAGTATTATGTTTTAGGGGGGAACTCTATTAAAGTTTTGGTCTGATTGTATTCAGACTGTTATCTATCTTATAAACAAGCTGCCATATTCTGTGTTAAAGTGTAAATGTCCATATGAGTTGGGTTTTAAAAGAAAACCTAGTCATTCCTACTTGGGATGTTTTGGATTTCTTTGTTTCTTAAGTATTTTGAATAATCATGATAAATTGTCTTTCAAGTCTGAAAAATGTATTCTTAATGGTTACTCAACTATCAAAAAGACTTATAAACTGTTAAGTGTGGATAGTAGAAATGTAATCTACTATAGAGATGTAAAATTTTATGAAACAATTTTTCCTTTTAAAATGAAGTCGAAAACTTGTGATTCCTTAGATGCAGATTCTGTAAGTAAAACAAATAACCTGAGTTTCTTTGATAACCAAATGTCTGAAAGACCCTGTGATGAAAGAAGGGCTACATTAGTTGTGGATTCTAGTGTTCCTTCTTCTAGATATGATACATGAGATACCACATCATCATTTTATCAAGAAGAATACACAACAACCTAAATTGATGAAGAAAGCTCATTTTAGGGCAACAATCCTAAAAATATTTATGGGCCAACACTAAATGTGAATATGTTTGATCAAAAATATGTGCAGACACCTGGTGTTAGAAGGTTTAGCAGACAAACTAAGTTGTCTGCTAAATTTAATGATTTTATGATTGGTCAAATGTTAGATATGGTACTGAAAAATATGTTAGTTATGCTAGTATGAATAAGACGAATTTGTGTTTTGCTACCCCTCTGGATAATTTTGTAGAACCTACTTGTTATAATGATGCTCTTTATGATTCTTATTGGATTGAGGCCCTAAATAATGAATTTGAGGCATTAAACAAAAATAATACTTGTACTATTTGTGATTTACCTTTTGATTAAAAATCCATTAGTTGTAAATAGATTTATAAGATAAAGTATAAAGCCTCTGGGAGATTGAGAGATATAAAACAAGACTGGTTACAAAAGGTTTTAGTCAAAGAGAAGGTTTTGATAGAGATAAACTTTTAGTCCAGTGATTAAAATGGTTACTGATAGATGTCTTATTAGTATAACTGTTGTTAATTGTTGGCCTTTATACCAATTAGATTTCAATAATGCTTTTTTGTATGTTGATTTATCTTAAGATATTTATATGACATTGCCTCAAGGTCATGGTAATGTTGATAAGTCTAAAGTGTGTACGTTGAATAAATCTTTATATGGCTTAAAGCAAGCCCCAAGGCATTAGAATGCCAAACTTACCACTGCTTTGGATGAGCATGGATTTGAGCAGAGTAAGTATGATTACTCATTATATGTCAAGCAGAAAGGTTCGATGTTTGTTGTGTTGCTTATTTATGTGGATGATATTGCTATAATTGTTAATGATGAAACTAAAATAAGTGAATTCAAAAAGCTTTTGAGTACTAAGTTCTTGATATAAGATTTGGGAGTTTTTAAAGTATTTTCTAGGAATTGAAATCTTAGAAAATGAGAATGGTTTGTGTATGTTTTAGAGAACGTATTGTCTTAAATTGTTACATGAGTATGGGCTTTTTGCAGCCAAACCTGTTGACATTCCTTTCCCTAAGAATACTGTATTAAGTTTTGTTAAAACTAAAAAAGATAAATTTTTAACTGATTTTATAAGTTATCAAAAGCGTGTAGGTAAATTGATATACTTAACTAATACTAGGCCTAATCTATGTTATGTTGTGCACTGTTTAATCAACATATGCATAGTCTATTACAGTCTCATTTTAAGGTTGCATTAAGGGTCTTAAGGTACTTAAAGGAATCTCCAGGGTGTGGAGTTCAGTTTTACATGAAGTCTAATCTTAAGCTAAAAGCATATGCTCATGCAGATTGGAACAAATGTCCTAAAACTAGAAAGTCTGTGACTGGTTTTTGTGTATTTTTAGGTCAATCCCTTATTTCTTCGAAAAGTAAAAAAACAAGCCACTTTGTCAAAAAGCACTTCTAATGTAAATAGATGTATGGACTCTACCACTTGTGAGGTTGTTTGGTTAAGGAATTTGTTGCACAGTTGTGGGTTGAGAGATCTATTACTCAATGAGTTACGTTGTGATACCTTATCAGCAATTCAAATTGCCACCAATCATGTGTTTTATGAGAGAACAAAGCATTTTGAACTTAATGTTCACTTTGTTAGAGAAAAAGTATTAACTAAAGTTATTAAAACTGTACATGGTTCACGTATATCTACTGACTGCTGACATTTTCACTAAGTGTCTTGGTGTTTTTCCAGCATTAGTTGTGTTGCAGAAATCTTGGGTTAAGAGACATGTTTGAAGGAGTGCTAGTAGGCAAGGATGCACGGCAGAAGAAGCATTAGTTGCAAAAAAATAAAAAAGTGCATACTCGTTAACCTAAGGGAGCATGTTGATATACACAGTCGAATAGTTAGCAGTACTGAGGGGACCAACTGTGTCTTTATCTCAAAGTTACAAAGCGGGAAAGGAAATTTTGTGCAGTTTTTGTTAATGTTTTGGGAGCCTTATTTAGGTATATATATTGTCCCTAGTTGGCCATTACAAAGGATGTCATTGGCTTGTAGTTTGCATGTGTATATTAAAGTGTTAATTGATTCGATAATTGCTATATGTATTTTAGTTGTTTATTTGTTTGCTCTTTATATTAGTTGTTGTCTCATATGAATTGCAAAGGGTTTTTGGAAAATAAATAAACATGAATAAAATTTATGAAATAAGATTTATCATGAATTATTGAATCTTGCGAAGTTTTATGTGCTCGTAAAGGGTTGGGGTTACATACCATAATTTTCTCCCATGACAAACTAGCAAGAAACAATAATTTATGATCTGTTTTATAAACTAAAGATTTACACTTTTATCAATGACTATATTTCAGTGGTTTTACATGTTTTAAAACGCATAGGGTTAGCTCCCATATTGTAATCTACTCCTGCGATGACTTGTGTAAATACACTTGAACTCCACGATTTAGGGTTTAGATGGTTTCGTGACAATGCAATGTGCCTTATTAATGATTGTTTGACTATCTAGGAAATTCATTCTATAAGTCCCGTGATAAGAATGCACTACTTTAGTCATGAAAACACGTTGAATAGTCAATTTGTCAAAAGGTTCATTGTCATTATTTATACACGAGCTTTGTATGCCAAATTTAATGACATCTATATGCACCATAATAAAATAACTTAATTGAGTAAAGTTTTTTATTAAAACATATGAGACGAAGATGTATGCATGCTTCTTCATACATATTTGATATACACATTATTTGTCAAATATTTTACACTTTGAAACTAAGTCTTTGACACCCAATTGTAAGAACACTTAAAATTGCTTTTTACTTTATGAGACATAGGTACATTGCAACCCAAGGTGGTTGTTCACTCATCATGAGACGCTGGTGATATAATCATAATTCTTTATTGGGCGACTTAATTAGGTTAAGCTGGTGAGATCCTTAAGCTCGTGGCATAGACGGGATGAAACATGTTTACTTGACAATATTTGCTTGTACACAAGTGTCATAAGTAAGTCCCATAATGATCTAGAAATTGCACGTGTATTTCTATTATTGCTCGTCAATTATCATTTGAATACACCATTGTTAGCAGATCAACTAATGTGATGGTGTTATGTCAATTTAGATTCTATGCTTTCGAAAATAAATTGTTTGTATGTTTAAACTATGGGTAGTTAATGTTCTTTAACGGAATATTATTGAAAGTACTAAATATTGAACTTTTGTATGTTTTGTAGATGGCATTACCTGCTCAAAACTCGAACAATTCAGCTCTCATGTCGATGCTCGAAAGAGAAAAACTTTCTGGACTAAATTTTAATGATTGGTTTAGTCAACTAAGGATTATCCTTGGATTTGAAAATAAACTTAATGTTTTGGAATAGCCTATGACCCTATGCTCCTACTCTAAATGCGCCTAATAATGAATTGGAAGAATTAAATGCTTATCTTATGCTTGGCAGCATGTCTCCTGACCTTCAGATACATTTTGAAAACTGTAGTCCATATGACATGCTTCATGAGCTTGAATATATGTTTGAAAAACAAGCTTGAGTTAAAAGGTTTGATCTCATTCAAACTTTTCATGCTTGCAAATAAGAAGAGGGGCAATCCATTAGCTCATACGTTCTTAAGATGAAGAGTTATCTGAAATAGTTGGAATGCCTTGGTTCTATTCTCCCTCAAGACATTAATGTTGGCTTAATTCTTAATTGCCTTAGTAATGACTTTGCTAGATTTTAAGGAACCTCAATATCCATAACATGGGGAAGACAATTGGTGAATTACATGCTATGCTTATTGAGAATGAAAAAGGCTTACCAAAGAAGGCTGCTACTCCTCAGGTCCTTGCGATTCAAGGTGGTAAAATTCAGAAACCCAACAAGAAACCTCAAGCTGCTAAAGGAAAAGGAAAATGCAAAGGAAAGTCTAATCTAGCTTTTACCCCTAAGCCTAAGAACCCTTCACTTGCTAAGAAAGAGCACCCTAAAAAAGATGCGACTTGCCACCACTGTAAAGAGGTGGGTCACTAGAGAAAGAATTGTCATGTCTACCTTGCTGAGTTGATGAAGAAGAAAAAGCAAGATGGTTCTTCCAGTACACTAGGCATCTTCACTGTAGAATTATTTTTTCCCCAATAAATCATAGGTGCATGACATTGGTTGTGGTACTCACATTTGTAACATGTGCAATGGATTGCGTGCAACTATAGAAGCTATTGAAAGTTTCAACTTAGTTTTACCTAATGGCTTATTTATTTGCTTAGACATTTGTCATTATGCACCAACTATAACTAGAGGTGTTGTTTCAGTTTCATGTTTGGTTGACAATGGTTTTGCTCAATGATTTACGGATTATAAAATTTTAGTTTCTAAGAATAATGTTCTTAATTCTAATGCTATTCCACGTATTGGTATTTATGAAATTTACATGCTTTTTTTATGTAAAGGTTTTCCTCGATACTCGCAGCGAGGCAGAGATGATTAAGTGACATATGGAATATGGCGACGACAACAGCATGTCGTAGAAGGAGATAACAAGTGGAGCCAACGACCCACTAAGACTAACGTATCTACAACTACATCCCCGAGCGGCAGTCAAACGGGGGTGTGAATGCGAGATGTATTACTCCAAAAAATGATTCAGTATAAAAGATGTGGGTAAATCTCATACCTCAGCCTGTTATATTGGCACAGAACGAACATAACAAGCATAACTACTCCAAAGGAGGATAATACTATAACTAGATTACAATGGACTAAAAAAAATCAAAATAATATATTTCTTCTTCCGATCATGAACTGTGATATCTAAATCATCACAAATAGCCTGAAGGTGAACAAGCATATCATGACTTTCATACAAATCTTCATCATACAGGTTGTTGTCATCATCTTGTTTTGTTTCCCTCCATTGTTCCAACAGGCTATTAGTATCATAAACTCTGTCATTTCCACATTTAAAACTCGTTGAAGCCATTAAATTTGCGGTTTTATCAAACACCACTTCCACTTCACTTTCACTATCACTATCCACATTACCCGTAGGAACAAGCAGGTTTCTGTCATCATCCCCAAACTTAAGTTTACCATCAAGGATTTGGCTTTCTAGTTTATCAATCTTATCTTTAATAAAAGTATATTAGAACTACCATGCGTCAAATTTAGGGACCCTTCCCAGCCGACTTTGAATTCCCCCCATTCGTACCCAAATGATCATCGCTATCAACAGAATTAAGAGCATCAAAGGGGTTTGACTTACTTACCTTTTCTCTAGACACTTCAACTTGCTTCTTTTTACAAATACTGCTGGCACTATTCTTATTAGAAATAGGTCTGTAAATTTGTTTAGTTGATTTAAAACTAACCTTTAGACTAACTAGAACACCTCTAGTAGCTTGTCTAGGATTATTCATTACCAAATTTGATACTCTTTGCTTAGGACACTCATTTAGAACGTGTCCAAACACCTTGCAACTCGAACACCAGGGAGGTTTCCACTCATACACAACACACCTAGTGCACAAATTGAACCTCTCACCTACAAGTTTTGGCATAGCTACCACGATAGTATCTTTCAACTCCTCATCAGCTCGCAGCTTAATCATTTCTCTAGCATAGCTTGACATACCACATGATTGTATGCACATGTCAGATGTATAAGAGTCAAACAGCAATAGAGTACCTATATTAGTAGTAATGATACTCAAGCCATCATCACTAAATGCCATCATAGGGACACCATGAAATTGATATGCTTAATCTTGTACCAAATGTTAACTCTATATATAATGTTAGAAAAAAAGATCCAAGCATAACTTGGACTCTACTTATCTGTGAGACTATCGTCTTGCTCACATAAGTAAAAAAATGCATTGAAAAGCTGCAACAAGATAGGCTTTTAAAATCAACTAATGATGAATCTTTTGGATAATGTGTATCTTGCATATCTAGTAAGATGACAAGAAAACATTTTTTACATCAAACAGAAAGGGCTACTGGTCAACTTAGATTAATCCATACTGATGTTTGTGGTCCACTTAGACATGTGTCAAGACAAGGAGCTAGCTACTTTATAACCTATTGATGATTTTAGACGTATGGTTATGTTTACTTGCTTAAACATAAACATGAAGTCTTTGAAACAATTAAGGTCTTTAAAAATGAAGTAGAAATGTTGCTAATAAATATTCTAACCTAAAATAAAAATCCGAAGGTCGAGAAGGATTAAAGAGAAAGTAAGCCACATTAGATTGAATAGAGAGAAAAGGGGAAAGGTGTATGTGTGATGGGAGGAGAGAAAACATATACACACATACACACACACACATACACCCCTACAAGAGATGATACAAATGAATCCTAACCCCTCCATGGAAGTATGGAGAGGGGTATATATAGGCGTATGACCATATGACTATCCTAACTTGACATTATTAGTCCCTACGAGTCACCCCTTATAATATCTAATGTAACTCCATATAAGTCGACATATTTTAAGGCTTACAATCGTCCCCCAATATGTGGACTTATGGAATTACTTACAATGTTCCTAACAAGTACAATTACAATACAATAAAGCCTTCGAAAGCACTTCCAAAGCTAAAGATGTCTTCTGAGTTCTCCTAGTCTTGAAACTTGTACTTCAGCTTAGATCTTCTATGTCGTTACTTATTTCTGGAATCATTATAGTATGCATGAGTTGGATTAACTTCCCCCCAATTCATGCAGCATGTCTTGAAAAGCTTTCGTTATCGGCTCCTTCTTGGCGAAGTTTTTGAATCTGCTTCCCCCTAAACCAACATCCCTATGTTGAGAAGATTCTAAAACTTTGATGTAGCTTGAACCATCTTATTCTTGTCTTTAGCGTGCATGATATGTGTGAAAACACATATCCATTTTATATTAAAAATGACCCATAAAAGACAAAATTGTGCTTAAAATGCTTGTATATTATTTATTTTGTCTTTGTGATTGTGTAGGTACAGATAATGCAAATATCGCAAGAAAACAGTCAAAACCGGACAAACACAAACATGAGACGGAAAAGAGTGTACAAGAGCCAGGAGATTGCAAGAAAAGGTCGACCAAAGTCAACCCTT
The DNA here is from genome assembly GCA_026074375.1 of Tanacetum coccineum. Lineage (NCBI taxonomy): Eukaryota > Viridiplantae > Streptophyta > Magnoliopsida > Asterales > Asteraceae > Tanacetum > Tanacetum coccineum. The sequence goes on along the minus strand of BQNB010003920.1, from coordinate 624 downwards.
GGTCAACTCTAGTCAACCATAAGAAGACAAAACCCCAAAAATTCCAAACCAGCCCCTCAAATAAACCAAATTGCAAAAATGGTCCCTAAGCCCTAACGGTGTTAACTCTTTAATAATAAAGAGTTAACACTCGTTATCTCTTTATAATAACCCAAAAACAAACTCATGGCCCAATCCGTTATATATAAGCCCAAAGTCAACGAATTTAACCCTGGGTCAAAGAAAGTCAAAACAAACACACTCTTATAAAAGTAAAAACGCGAGAAAATGAGTTACTACTGTTCATCGTCGTTCCTACAATTTAACCTCACTCTAATCAAGGGGTAAATCAAAATTAAGGACGTGGCTAAGTGATTCAAGCTCCAAGCAATGATGTGGCACAAGAAAACATCACACAAGGGCTCTCATTGGTCAATCCCCCACAAGAGTGACATGCGGATATTGAAAGAAAGCACACAAGGAGTGGGTTTTTGCATTAAAACCTTTGAAAAAGAAGCACAAAAGGGAACAAACCATGGATTACCACTCTGGCAATCCGTGTAAGCTCAAATTGATCTAACGGTGTTAATTAGAGAGCCAATGATTGGAAGAATGACTGGCCAGGATTAAGGGGATCGTTTAACA